>JASDQU010011544.1:143306-187850 GCA_032191745.1 Picea mariana | reverse complement strand
TTGAATGTGAAAAGAGGCCCTTTAGGGCACCATTAGGTCTTTGACCAGCCTCCCCACGCAGATTGAGCTCGGATTTGATGTCAAATCGACTTGGGAGCTGATCCAATAGTGGTTGGGAGGCCGACCAGTTTCATAAATGCGCCGTTTGGCAGGCGCGCGGGTTTTGCACCCCACAACCGCGCTTATGCGCCCGATATACGAAGATGTTGCGCGCATGCGCGCGTTCTCAGTGGGTGCAATGCACTTTTTAATTTTTTAGCCATTTTTGTATAGTTTTGGCTCTTTTGCTGTGCTATGGAACTAATCCTTGTGCCATGAATGACTTTTTTTCTGTGCTGATGACGCGGAGTTCTTGTCGCCCTGTGCGGACGAAATTTCAGTGATAACACCCACTATAACATGTTCTAGGAGATCATTCTCATCTAGAATCATCTACAACCCATGCTTCCAAGATATGAATTTTCTAGATCCTTCCAGCCTGTATTCTACCCTCACGCTGGTAGCCATTCTTTCTTGCAGTAGAAACCCTAGCCCTCTAGGCTATAGAAATAATAGAAAAATCAAATTTCTTGGATCTGAAAACTGAACTCACCAAAAGATGCGTTGGAATGAGGCGAGTATGCTGGTACAGTCAGATTTTTGAAAATCCAAATTTTACCCCCTCAAACTTGATCTGTGGATTTCTGGACTGGTGCTTCTGGTTTTCTGGTACTTCTGGTTTTTTGATACTTCTGGTACTCTGGTACTTCTGGTTTTCTTGTCCTTTGTGAAAACTAGGGTTTCACTTTTCGGTAGATCTAGCCACTGAAAAAGTGCGCTAAAGATGCCAAAGTGTTCCTTGAGGTAGGGCACACTTTTCTAGATGGTTTTGGGGATGAAATTCTTCTTCAATAAAAATCCCTAATTTTCTTGTACGACAATACTGACATTTTTCTTTTTCCTGTGAAATATGCTCTCTTCAGCTTAGCTCTGATACCATGTTAAATTTTAAGATATTATTGGGTTACCTTTCAATTTACTAGATAGCAATAGCATAGATAGGATCACTGAGAGAAACACAATCATAAGATACAGAACATTTATCCTAAGAAACCCTCATGGGGAAGAAAACCCAACAAAACTTCCGTAATATAGATAGGCAATAAAATGCCAAGACAATGAACCAAACAACACATAAATTCCTCTCCCAAGGATGCACCTCTCTCTCTCTTCCTTCTTTCGGTAATTGGCAACTGCAACTTCCTTCAATACTTGTGCACTAGATGAGTGAGCTGAGTGAGTGTATAAATGAGGCATTGACCTCTCTTATTTATACAATTTGGAAGGTGTTGAACTGAGGTGTCTTTTCACTGGTAGGGCCAACTTCTCAATATGGGTGGTTAGAACCACTTTAATTTTCCTGGGGGTTGACTTATTACTTTGCATATTACTATTAGGGTTTGACCAATCCAAAAAAGTTGATTTGGTCAATTACAATGCCCGACATGATCAATCCACAAAAGGGGATTGATCTAATCAATAATAAATATATTTTATCTTTTACTTTATTCACAAAAGCGGATGAGAATATTCTTTGCAGTTACACAATATTTTAACATTATTAAGGACCTTAGGGTTAGCTTGACCGCCTTTCCCTACATTTCCCTTGTAATGAATGTTTTAGTAATTGATATACCTGATGTTTGGAGAATGTTGTTATTAAGAGAATGGGCGAAAACCTTGGGAACCTATTTTATCACCCTCTATAGAGAACCTATCATTAGATACCAGGTTGAGTCCCCAAATGGTCCCATGGATGAAGTATTTTACTTAGATGAGAAAATGGGGAATTTTTATGCCATTAACCCTACACTATACATTGAGTAGTGCCAAGATGATAATGGAATATGGAATTTAGAATTCGATGGTTCTCACTCTATCTTTGGTTCAGGAGCTAGGATTTTCCTCACACCCCCCTCCAAGGATGCCACTTATTTATCGTATAGATTTGAGTATGATTGTACAAACAATGTTTTCGAATATGAATCTTTTCTCATAGGACTCCACCTGGCCCTGGATAGGAACATAATGAGTTTGAAGGTAATAATATATTTTGATATAATTGTCTCCCAAGTAAACCTAAATTTTTCTATGAAAATTAGAGATTAAGGAGATATATGGATTTGGTGTGAGACACCATAAACGTTTTTTATGAATTTTCGATTGACGCTATTTCTAGAGAAGAAAATGTTGGATCATGTTGTCATTGATTCCAATGGGTTGATTGATTTATGTAAAGTGGTTGATTGATGCCAAATGATTGATTGATTGATGATTGATGTAATGTAATATGTATTGTCCTTGATGAGAATGCATAGATGAAGATGGATCAATGAGTTTCCATTGATATGATGAAGATGGATCAATGAGTTGTCATTGATACATTATGCAGATGGATCGATGTGGTTTCATCGGTATATGATGCAATGTTGGAAAAATGTATAGATGAATCATTATTGTCTTATCATGATTGATAAGGTGCACAAATGGATGAAATCCAAAGTGGTCCCCTTATGGTGAAAACCCTCACGGGAAGACACTTTGTAGATTGATTTATCCTAGAAGAATGGTTGGAGGACCCATGCTCTCATTATTGTCTTATCATGATTGATAAGGTGCACAAATGTATGAACTCCAAAGTGGTCCCCTTATGGTGAAAACCCTCACGAGAAGACACTTTGTAGATTGAGTTATCCTAGAAGAATGGTTGGAGGATCCATGCTTGTATGTGGAATAATGAGATGAAGATCAAGTAAATTGTTGGTGAAACTATCCTAGATGGATAGTTCTTGTCATGCCATTTCCAGTGGTATGTGGAATGTCACATAACTCCTCATGGTTTGAGAGTTATGGCCTTATGAAGATGAAGGACCCTTGTAAATTCTAACCTTGTAAAATATCTATTGCAAACAGATATTCAGAAAAAGAATAGAAAAGATACAATGGAAAATACAAACATTACACAGATATTTTTCCCCTGGAAACCCAAACCGGGAAAACCAACATATTCTATATTCATTCATCGTGTTACAATGTTTACAATAAAAAATACATATAGGATCCATCGACATCCAAAACCCTAACCGAACGACCTAGATTAGTCCAAAACCCTAATTCCTTAACCAGAAATAGAAAAACCATCGGCAAAAACTATGTGCCGAAAAACCACCTAAATACATGACATGTTTCCCGAGGCAACATTTTTTTTCCAGGGGTGCTACCCTTGAACCCCCACACGGGGGACTCCGCCCCCCTACACCCCTCGACGAAGGCCTCATAGCCCACCCTTTAACTCCCCTGCATGCCCCACACATATGCTCAGACACTACTACTCGTGCAAAGAATATAACACATACCTAACATTCTACCACTTGTTGTTTTCTTTGCATACAGAGGGTTATAGGGTTACATAGTCAACAATCCAGGGCAATAATGCCCATGGATCCTCTACACCAAGAGAACTTCTCAGTGCTCACATATTTTGTTAATGAGTCTGAAATATTCTTCAAAGTGTACACCTTCACCAGTGATACTTTATTTTCTTCAATCATGTCTCTCACAAAGTGATATTGAACATCAATGTGCTTTGTCTTTGAATGATGAGTAGGGTTCTTCACCAGAACAATTACACTCTGACTGTCACAATCTATCCTTATAGCTTGTTGTACCAACCCAATACTTGAACATAATATTTGTAACCATACTAATTCCTTACTTGCATGAGTGGTTACCATGTATTCAGATTCCATAGTTGAAAGTGCCACTACAGCCTGTCTTTTGCTCATCCAACTTATTGCTCCTCCAAACAGGTTAAACGCATACCCGCTTGTATATCTCCTACGATACAGATCTCCAACCCAATATGCATGCACAAAACCATGTATATCCACCACTCTGTCCAATCCCGGTCTTCCTTCGTAGAACAATCCATAGCTAGCAGTGCCACAAAAATACCTGAAAACCATTTTTACTGCTGTCCAATGCTCCTTCACTGATTTTGACATATACCTTCTCAAAACTCCCACTGCATGTGCAATGTATGGTCTAGTACAAACCATTGCATACATCAAACTGCCAACTGCACTCACATAAGAACATGAGACATGTCCTCCTCTTCTTCATGTGTCTTGGGACACTGATCCGCAGATAACTTTACACCAATAGGAATAGGAACCTTGACTGGTTTACATTCCTGCATATTAAACCTCTGCAATATTGTTTCAACATATTTTCTCTGATTTAACCAAAGTTTTCTCCTTTTCCAATCTCTTTTAATTTCCATGCCCAAAATGAAATTNACTGAGTTTTCACATCCTGGATAATCTCCTTGTTGTTTCCTATCAGCAACATGTCATCCACATACAAGACCAAATAAATCAAATGATCACCAATTAATTTAAAATACACACAATGATCCTCTTTGCTTCTTGTGAAGCCAAGTCCGAGCATATAAGTATTAAATTTTTGATACCACATCCTGGGTGATTGTTTTAAACTATACAGGGAATTTTTCAGCTTGCATACCAACTCCTTTCCTTTCACAACATAACCTTTTGGTTTCTTCATATAGATTTCTTCTTCTAGATCCCCATGTAGGAATGCTGTCTTCACATCCATTTGTTCTATTTCAAAATCAAATGCAGCAGCAACAAATAACAGAAATCATATGAAGGTTAACTTGGCAACAGGAGAAAAAATCTCACCAAAATCAATTCCCTCAACCTGGGAATAACTCTTTGCTACTAATCGAGCTTTGTATTTCTCCACTTTTCTTTCTCAATTCAACTTCTTTTTAAATACCCATTTGCTGCCAATGGGATTTCTCCCAGTTGGAAACTCCACTAGATCCCAAGCCTCATTCTTATCCAAAGATGCCATTTCTTCTTCCATTGCCCTTTTCTAGAGATTTCCATCCTCTGAATCCACTGCCTCCCTGACAGTTCTAGGATCATCATCAGTAATAGACAAAGAAAAATTTGAACAGAAATCAGATGGACTATACCTTTCTGGTAACCTTCTTTCTCGAACCGATCTCCTCAATACTGGAGTATGAGGATCTTCTTCTTCTGATTCATGTTCTTCTGTAGAGTCTGATTCATCATCCTTTAAATCAAACTCTATCTTCTCTGGTTCTTCCTTACTTGGTAGGACTTCCTGTTTAAAAACATCCTTCATTTCTCTAAATACCACAACTCGACTATACACTACCTTCTTAGTTTCTGGGTTCCAAAGCTTATAACCTTTGATACCATCTTTATATCCAATAAAGATACATTTTTTAGCCTTCTTATCTAGCTTACTCCTGTTTTCCTTTGGAACATGAACATATGCATCGCATCCAAATACCTTAAGATGTGTGAGAGAAGGTTCCTTACCAGTCCATACCTCTTGTGGAGTCTTGTCATCCAACACTGATGAGGGTGATCTATTGACCAGATAACATGCAGTACCCACTGCCTCTGCCCATAATTCTTGCCCTAACCCGACACCACTGAGTATGCACCTTGATTTTTCCATTAGCATCCTATTCATCCTTTCTGCAACTCCTTTGAGCATGCACCATGAAGTGTTCTAATCCTTCCATCTATGAGCCTCAACTTGACCCTTCCTCTTCCTATGATTCTGGTTGTCGAATCATTACCTAAGAAAACATTACCTCCATCATAATTTTCATATTCGTAGAACTACTCCCTGTGGGGAGTCATATGAAAGGATGCATAAGAGTCAACCAACCATGCCTCATGATATGCATGTGTGCTTGAAGAGGCCAAGTACACATCCCCTCCTTCTTCCTTGGAGGTCTTTTCTTCTGTAGAAGAAGATTCTTCAGATCCCTTCTTTTTCTCAACTTTGGATCTACACTGCTTCTTGTAGTGCCCTTCTTTTCCACATCTCCAACATACCCTTACAGAATTTCTGGGAGATTTAGATCTACCCTTAGACTTAGATCTCCCACTTGAAAAATTATATCTAATTCTTTCCTGGGAACGCCCCCTTTCAAATAATGTGTCTGTGCTATGTCCTTCCATATTTTTCTGTCTCATCTCCTCTGACAACAAGGATGATACCACTTCTTCAAACTTAAAATAAGTCATATTACTACCTATGGCCATAACCAGACTATCCCACGAGTCTGGTAATGAACACAACAATTTGATACATTTATCTTCATATGAAATTTCAATATCAACATATACTATCTGACTTACCACAGTATTGAAGCATTCAAATGCTCTGCCACCGAGTCTCCATATCTCATCCTCAGGTTATACAACTTCTTTCTTAGGAATAGTTTATTTACCAGTGACTTAGACTAATACAACTTCCCTAGATTTTCCCATAAATCCTTGGCTGTAGCTTCCTCTGACACATTCAGTAATATTGAATCAGAGAGACACAGTCAGATTGTGCTCTTTGCCTTCCGATCAAACTTTTTCCAGTCATCTGCATAAGTTCTTGTAGGTGCAGTGCCTGGATCTATCGCGATCCACTGATCTCTGTTCACCAACAAATCTTCCATGTTGAGCTTCCACAACTCAAAAATTTTCCCATTAAACTTCTCGATCTCCATCTTTGAATTTCTTTCCATTTCTTTTCACCTGAAAAACAATACTGCAGATCTCCCACTGTAACAAGGCATATCACAGTCCCGAGCCAAACCCTTGACCACAAAGGTGTCTCCCTGAAGCCAATAAAGCTTTGATACCAAATGTAAATTCTAACCTTGTACAATATCTACTAAAAACAGATATTCAGAAAAAGAACAAAAAAGATACAATGAAAAATACAAACATTACACAGAGATTTTTCCCCCGGAAACCCAAACCGGGAAAACCAACATATTCTATATTCATTCATCATGTTACAATGTTTACAATACAAAATACATATAGGAGCCAACGACATCCAAAACCCTAACCCAATGACCTGGATTATTCCAAAACCTTAATTCCTTAACCGGAAATAGAAAAACCATCGACAAAAACCATGTGCCAAAAAACAACCTAAATACATGACATGTTTCTCGAGGTAGGTGTCACGTTTCTTGAGGATAAATTCTTTTCATGATGCTTTCTAAGGTATGTTATTTACAGGTCATGTCACCATTTAAATAATATATATATATATATATTTTATATAATGATTCAGACTGTGATATTGATATGCCATTGACGAAACCTATCCAAGTATTGGTGGTAAAAAATTCATCTTGCGGGTCGTTGTATTTTTGGAGATACACTCCGTGGAAAATAGGGTTTGTGGCTAGTCCTGAAACTAGTCTAAAACAAGTGTTTCAGGTAAAAACGTCATAAATTCTTCATAACATATCCAAATTTAGTGAGACCAATTGTGTTGGTTATATTACAGTCTGTAGTATGGTGTGTAACAATTTCATATCAATTCAACACATATTCCGTGCGAGGCACACTCTAGAAGGTCGCTTTCTAGAATAAGACACAATTCAACAAGGTATGCCATTTTTTATATAACTCCTTTTTTGAGAGTTTCCAAGTAGTGACACCTAGAGGAATTGCATAAAACATACTGAAGAACATTGTGTATCAGTTTCATATATTTATTCATTACAGGTACAAAGTTATGATTATTTCAAGTTAGGGTTGTTGACTAATCCAAAACTAGTCATGGTTGAGACAAGCAGTTGATGAGTTGGCACATACATGAGGTGTATAGTTGATGATGTTGGTACATATTAATGAGTCATTGTTGATGAGTAGTTGACACATGATTGGTATATACTTGGTACATGGATGGATGCACTTGTTTATGGTACAGGTTGATTACATGTTGTTTGGCACAGGTTGGTGCATGGTTGATGCACTTGTTTATGTTACAGATGGATATCTGTTGAGGATTGTTGCGTAATCTTAGCTGTTGCTGAGGGTGTAAACTGAGTCTTTCATTATAGAGCTCATGCTCTTGTAGAGTTTTACTCTATTAAGTTGTTGCTGAAAAACCCAAGGATTATAGTCCATAATAAAAATAAAATTGTACATACATCTTGTGTTCTTTGTGTTCCTTGTGGTGATGACTTGTTGATGATATATTTCTGATATATGTTGCTGATATGTATTGACATTTAAATGGTTATAAATGAAAACAATGAGTAATGTGTTAATGGTGATTTTTAACTAAGGAGTTTTGGGAAAAATATCCCTACATTGTTCACCCCCCCTTTCAGTGTAGTCGGTGTGTCCAACAGAAAACTGTGTCACTGATGCCTTAGCTATCTCCTCCTCCACCCTACAACCTTGTGAAGGGATATTACAAGACTTGTCAAAAATGAAGGTTTTTTTTAGACCGTCTATCCCTAATAACCTTGAATATTGGCAAGTCTTTGATGATGATTCCCAGATACTCAKATTTTTTCACTACAGTGAAGAGTTCTCTAAATCCCAAGTGAATTTTCTAGCAGACTCCATGAACTTGGAAGTCATAGAATTTCCTAACAACACCCTTCCAAAGGGATGTGTTCCCTTAGATAAAATGTTTGAAAAACATGACATTTATAAGGGAAAACATTCTGTAGATCRATCTGACAAGGTTTTGGATTTCAACATAGGCTCAGGCATCAAACCAAGAATGGTAAAAATAGGAAAAGGAACCACTAAGGCAGAGAGAGATGGTATAATAGACTTGATTTTCCAGTTTAAAGACATATCCTCTTGGAATTATGATGACCTGAAATCCTATAGAGAGATGTTATTCAACACACCATCCCTCTCGTAGAAGGATCCAAACCATTCAGACAAATGCTAAAACATATTAACCCTAATATATCACCCCAAATTCATAAAGAGATTCAAAAGTTGGTTGATGTTATAGTTCCCATCAGGTACTCCTCTTGGATGCCAAATTTGGTGGTGGTTTGGAAAAATAATAGATACATTAGACTATGTTTTTAATTTAGGAACCTTAATAAATTATCTTTGAAGGATAACTACCCTCTCCCAAACATGGAACATCTACTACAAAGTGTTACTAGTGTTGGGATGATGTCCATGTTGAATAATTTTTCAGGATACAACCAGATTTTGTCAAAGAGGGAGGATCAACTTAAGACTGCATTCACCACCCCTTTGGGAACCTTCATGTACTTAAGAGTTCCTTTAATTCTCATGAACATAGGGTCTACTTTACAAAGAACAATGGAATTTTCCTTTAGGAATTTGATAAACAAGATCATAGAAATATACCAGAATGAATTGACAATTGTATCTAAGGAAAGGAATGCACATATCTCACACCTTAGGATGATATTTTAGCATTGTAGAAAGTATGAAATTTCCCTTAAACCAAAGAAGTCAATATATGGAATCGATAAAGGGAATTTTTTAGGACACATAGTCTCTGAAGAAGGAATTTCCATCGACCTTGAAATTGTTGAGTCTATAAGGAATATACGACCACCTACTAACAAGAAATCCTTGCAATCATTCTTTGGAAAGATTCAAATTTATAAGACAATTCATCTCAAATTTCACTAAAAAGGTTAATCCCATGAATGATTTACCGAGGAAAGATATTTACTTCATATGGGATGACGATAACCTAAGGTCCTTTGAATACATCAAGGAATCAATCACTAAGTCACTTGTCTTGGTTATCCCTGACTACTCCTGTGACTTCATAATTTTCTCATTTTCTTCTCAAGATACTATTGCTGGGGTGTTATTGCAAAAGAACAAGGATGAATGTAACACCCTAGGTTTTGAGCCCCATATTAAATAATGTATTTTGTTAATTTCCGAGAGGCCAGAGTGCCTAAACAATTATTATGAGGCCATTGTGCCTAGGAAATGTAATGTTCTGATCATTATTAATATAAAAAACATTGCTGGTTGCTAGATGGACAAGAAATAGAGTTATATGGGGCTATGATTCCACAAGAGAGGGGGATTGAGGGGATAAGCATTTATTTTATATTTTTAAATCACCCATTTTGTCCAATGGAGAAAATCAGTTCATAAAATTCTTGGGGGAAGACCATGAGGTTCTTGATCCCCATGAATTACATAAACCTGTCCCTGATCTGTTGGGGGGGGGTGGGGTTATCAAGTTCATTTATTCTCTCATTTGTTGGTTCGTTCTCTCTCTCAATCTCATCCTTGTTATCGTTCTTCTGCTGGTTTCCTCACTCATTCATTCATTCATGTGTGCACTCCATTGATCGATGTTTTCCCTCTCATGGAGATTTCACGCCATTCATTCTTTCACCCATTCATCTTTCTGCATCCATGTCTTGGATCGGGAAAGGAAGAAAAAATGCTGAAGAGCATCCATGGTATTGTTAGATTTAGAGACTGCTGGTGTAATCCAGCCATGATTTGATTTCTGCATGTCTGAGATGATTTGGTCTATGTCCAGCTTTGCTCACAGCTACGAGTCCTGAGAGTCCCAACATGGAGATTCTGGACCAGCTGCACTGGAGCCCTGGAAGGAGAAGGACAACTTGAGGGAATACATGGTAGAGAAGGGAGAGGGTCCATTCTATACGGTTTTGCAGGTTGGGTACTTAGATTGTTGTGAGTGATGGGAAGCCTATGAGAGATTGAGTGCTGACTGGTTTGGGAAGTTGAGTAACACTCTTGAACCGTCCTTGTGGATTCATAGCCCTGGCTCGGGGTGACATTGTTGTTGAGACTTGGAACAACAATGTCTACGGTTGGGTGGAATGTCCTTGTTCTGCATCCAGTCAGTGGTTTCTTTTATAAAATATAAGTGCTCTCTGTTATGGTATTATTTACCTATGTATTTTATTCCACTGTGTATTTATTTATCGTTGAATTCAATATTTATAATATGCATGCTTGCTGGTTATTGCTATGCATGTGGTATGCTTCATTGTTTTTATGTTTAGCATCAATATTGATCAATGCATGTGAACCTTTCATGCATCTTTGTTATTTAAAGTTAGGACACGGGTCGGATTAGTCCAGAGAAGGGACTAGAAGTTAGCGTGCATGGCTTGTGGGTGGCTAGGTACGTTATAGATTGGTATCAGAGCTACTGGTTGAAACAATGGGCTGATATGGTCTAGGTCTATTGGTCAAAGTCTTTTTGTTGAGATCGATTATGACTTGGAAGTCAAAAAGATCAAGAGAAATGGCATTGTAGAGTCCATGCAAAAGCTAGAAAGTCAAAGATCCTTTGTAAGGGATTGAAGGATCGTGATAGTCCCTTTCAAATTCAGGAACGATCACCACCATGGGATCAAGTTTAGGCTTGGATCGTTGAATCTGTTTGGGAGAATATCGATCCTTCTCAGCTGGCATATCTGTAGAAGGTACTAGATCGTTAAGCACTGGATTCCTTCGGATTTTGTTGCTTCAACAAATGTTAAGTATTTGATGAAAAGAAGGTAAAATCCTTGAAGCTTTGAAGTCTCAGAGTGAATATATGTCGTAGATCACTAGAAGGAGTACTTGACCATTGGATTTGTCCAAGGACTGATATGGGCCATTGGATCAGGCACAAATCAGGAGGTGAGGCACAGTGGAGAAGATCAATTCCCAACCATTAGTTCTGTGCGCGGGTGAGTGTGAGCTGTAGATCTCACGGAAGTTCGGAGGTTTGACACTCCGAGAGAAGTGAGTCCTTAAGTTGCGAGGACAAAAATATCCGGAAGTCTCGAACTCCAGAGAAAATAATGACCATACGTTGTCTAGGAAATGTGTCTATAGATTATTAAGTATTCACCATTCGAGAGTTTTAAGTACTTATGTCACTTGGAAAATTTTTCTTTGAAGTACCGAAGTCCAGAGTTAATCCAGACTATTTGCAGTTAGGGAACACATGTCTGCAGATTAGCGATTGTTTGGAATTTCAGAGGAATTGTTGGATGGAGTTGAAAAATCCTCCAAAGCTTGAATCCCCAAAGTGCCGGAGTCCTGAAAGTCTGGAGAAGCATATTTTGGAAGTTCGTCAGTTCGGGGGATTTGTTGTGTTATGTGGTGAAGTTTCCCGAAGCCTAAAGTCCCGAAGCTTCAGAGAGCGACAGACCAGGAGTCTGCCAGTTTGGCATCAGGGATTTTTGAGGTGTATGGTAGATGAAACCTCCAAAGCCTGAAATTCCAGAGCCCCAAAGCTTTGAAGAAGGGTCCATTTGAGAGATTATCCAGTTCTACATTCGGGAAATATGAAGTGTGATGAAGGTGAAACCCCCGAATCCCAAAGACCCGGAGCCCTGATGTCTCTAAGATCTAGATAAGCGCCTCCTGCTAAGCACTTGGTCACGGCCCTTGGTCCTATGAGACTTCGGTCAAATTAAAAGGGGGCTAGTGGCTGAATTGTTGTTTTCAAAGACAGAAAAGCACTAAGGAAGGGCTAAGCCTGCAGTTTCGAGCTGTGGTCACCTGAGGAAGGGGTTCGAAGGAAGTGCCTGTGCAGAATTGAATCCTGTATTGACCTAAGGATAACATGTAAGTGCTATATGAGGCAGGTTGATATATATATATATATATATATATTCTTCATGAATTGAGAGGACCTGTAACATTGTTTGGCAAATTTTGTTCGTCATATGCTTTACTCTAACACTTTCACATTTTGAAAAATTAAGGGGTTTAAACATATCAGCTCAGAATGTGTATTTGAGAAATGGAAGAAGGTGAGGGAGCCTCCATCCATGATAAAGATGACAAAGGTCAGAATATCATATTTGGTAATGCAGAGAAAAAATCCAACGGACACAAGGCCCAAGGAGAGCAAGAAACATTGATAGAAACTATGAGAAGCCTAAAAATAGAAGTGCAGAGCTACAAGCAAGACAATGTGAGGCTGATGAGAGAGAAAATTCAGATAAATGCCTGAGTTTCGCAAATCTTAAATCAATTGCAGAAACAAACAAAGAATGGCTCAAAGCAAGAGGAAGAATGCATGTATCATGAAAGAAGAGATAACCACAATAAAGATGGTTATTTAAGAAGTTCTAGAAGAACTCATAGAAACCACTCACCTCCTTGCTCAACAAGAATGTCTTATTCATATGAAGACACCATAAGTAGTCCAGAGGTGTCTCCCATTAGGCACCAAAGAAGAAGGCATGGATTGGACAGTTTTCAAGGAGAGCCGAGGAATATTAGGCCACCATCCTTTGAAGGTGAAAGAGGAAGAGAAGATGATGATGAAGCATGGTTGCTTGGAATCAGGAGATATTTCCAATTGCATAATTATTCATCAAACCTAGAAGCCAGAATTTCCACCTACCATTTACATAGGAAAGCTACTATGTGGTGGGATCAACTGAAGAAAGTTGAACATATTAAAGAGAATAGGATCACTTGGAGGAAGTTAAAGATGTATTTCTAGAAAGAGTACCTCTCAGAGCATTTCTATGACAAGAAAATGTAGGAGTTATTTGAAATTAGGTTGGGAAGCATGACTATGTCAAAATATGAGAATAATTTCTTGGTGTTGTTAAAGTATGTCAGGTTCATAAATGGTGAGAAGGTGAAAATATAGAGGATTTTTAGTGGGATGCCAACCTTTAATAAAGAAAAGATTCGGTATGATGAGCCCAAGACTTTGACTGAGACCATTAGGAAGGATAAATTCCTACATGAGCAAGGAAAGGGAAGAGAATCTTTATAGAAGTATTGGAAGAATAAGTTTGATTAGAGGAAGAAGGGATTCAAACCTCCTTTCAATAGAAATGAACCTAATAAAAATCATCAATATTAGTATGCCAAGGATGAATCAAAGAAAGAAGAATCCTTAAAAAAAGGGGAAGACCACAAATACAATGTTGGGGATGCAAAGAAGATCACCTGTACAAGGATTTCCCACACATAAAGGATAGAGTGAATACTATGCACAACATCCAAGAGGCTACAATAGTTGAATACATGGGAATAATTTATGTAGACTTAGATGATCGACAAGCAAGATACCAATGCAAGATGATCAAGGTGGAAGGTAAGATCATAAAACATCCTGTAGATATTTTAATTGATTCAGGAGCAAGTCATTGTTACATTGATCCTAAAATAGTGGATAGTTTACATTTGGAGAAACATAAGCTTGGGAAATCAAGTTTGGTTCAGCTAGCCACTAGAACCAAAAGGAGAATCCATGAGATGGTCAAAGGTTGTTCCATAAGTTTTAAAGGTGTGAATACTAGTGCTGATCTAAATATCATACCATTGGGGTCTTATGATATTCTAATTGGAATGGATTGGTTGGACAAGCATCATGCTGTCCTAGATTGTCATAGAAAGACATTTACATGCCTTGATGGAGATGGAAAACATAACACTGTGAAAGGAGTTCCAAGACCCATTTCTATAAGAGAGATTTCAACTTTACAGTTGAAGAGATGTTTCAAAAAATGATGTCAATTGTATGCAACCCATGTGGAGGAGCCAAAAATGACAAAAGAGCCCAGCCTTGAATATTTAACGGTACTAAAATAATTTGAGGATGTATTCCAAGAAATACCAGGGTTTCCACCAAAAAGGGAGATAGATTTCTCTATTGATTTAGTGCCAGGAGATACCCCGGTGTCAAAAACACCTTACCGAATGATTGCACCAGAGTTAAAAGAATTACAAATGCAGTTGGAGGAATTGCTGAAGAAAGGGTAAATATGCCCAAGTGTTTCACCTTGGGGAGCACCAATACTCTTTTTCAAAAATAAAGATGGGACCTTGAGGCTGTGTATTGACTTTCGACAACTGAATAAGTCCACTATAAAGAACAAGTATCCTCTACCCATAATTGTTGACCTCTTTGAACAACTAAGAGGAGAAAATATATTTTCAAAGATAGACTTGAGATCAGGATACCATCAGGTAAGAATCAAGGAAGAAGACATCCATAAGACAACCTTTAGAACCAGGTATGGGCATTATGAATTCATAGTGGTTCCATTTGGATTGACCAATGTGTCAACTATCTTTATGTGCTTAATGAATGACATATTCAAAAATTATTTGGATAAGTTTGTCATAGTATTTCTGGATGACATACTTTTCTATTCCAAGTATGAAGAGGAACATGAACATCACCTAAGACTGGTATTGCAAGTGCTGAGAGAACATCAATTGTATGCCAAGTTGAGTAAGTTTTCTTTTTACCAAGAAAAAATACATTACTTGGGACACATTATTTCAGAACAAGGCATAGCAGTAGATACAAAGAAGATTGAAGCCATTAGAGGATGGCCAACACCCAAGAATGTTTTAGAAGTCATATATTTTATGGGGTTAGTTGGTTACTACAGGAGATTCATAGTAGTATTCTCTAATATTGCTCATCCCATCACTTATTTTCAAAACAAGGGAATTAAATTTGAATGGACATCTGAGTGTGAAGAGAATTTTAATATGTTGAAGGAATTACTTACTAGTGCACATGTGTTAAAGATTGCTAACCCAAATGAAATTTTTGTGGTATGCACAAATGCATATAAGGAAGGGCTTGGCGGGGTCCTCACTCAAAATGGACATGCCATTGGTTATGAGTCCAAAAATATTAAGGAACATGAGAGGAACTATTCCACACATTACTTGGAGCTTGCTGCCATTGTTCATGCATTGACTATGTGGAGGCATTAGCTCATGGGAAATAGATTTGAATTGAGAACATACCACAATGGTATGGAGTATCTTTTTCAACAACCAACTTTCAATGCCAGGAAAACAAGATGGCTGGAATTTTTAAGTGAATACAACTTTGATATCAAGCATATCAAAGGAAAAGAAAATAAATTTGTCGATGCACTTAGTAGGAGAGTACATCTCATGCATGCTACAACTGTTAGTATGCATCAAACAAACTTGAACAACATAATTTTAGATGCTGTAGTTACAGATCAACATTACCTATAGGTAAATGAAAGCTTACAACAAAGAGATGTAAAATAGAAAATGGAAGAGTATGAGATGAAGGAAGATGAATTACTTATGCATAAAAATAGAATTTATGTTCCCAGTTCTGGAGAACTTAGAAATATGGTACTAAAATAAATGCATAATGTTCCATATGCTGGACATCCCGGTTACCAGAAAACGATTACAACAGTAAGAAGAAAATTATTTTGGCCGAGAATGAAAAAGGATGTCGCTGATTATATAGCCAGATGTATGGAATGTCAGAAAGTGAAGGATGAGCATAGGCTCCCAATGGGTTTGCTACAACCATTAGCAATTCCAAAGAGAAAATGGGAAGTGATAACCATTGAATTTATAACTAAATTGCCCAGGACAACAAGACAACATGATTCAATCATGGTAGTGGTTGGAAAATTGAAAAAGTGATGTAGGAGCATCATAAGAAAGCGCAAAAGCGAAGGACAACTGGATATGCACCAGTGCGTGTTTTTAGGATGTTTTGAATTTGAAAGGATAAAGCATTAATGTAATATCTGGAAAATATAATTTTTCTTTTTTGGTTTGAAGATTGTAACACAGATCTTGAGCGGTGGCTCTCATCTATTTGTTGGAGGTATTTAATGTAATAAATGTAAAGTAGATGTATGCTTTAATTCAATTAGATAGATTAGAGCTGTAGGAGGGAAAAATCTAGAAAGCTCCCTCGTATGTATTGTATTGTATTATTATTCTCAATTGTAAGAATATAGCAAGAGAATAGGAGAGCAGAGAAGAACAAAGACTGTAGAAGTTGTATAAGCATATAGCTAATGCTATAGAACCCATGTAAAAAATAACTTGAGTAATATAAGAATGCTTTGACTCAATTTCATGGTTTTGTGATGAATACTGTTTGCATCTATTGAATGGTATGTTTACAGTTTGCTTATATGCTCTGTTATGGATTTGTTTCAATGCTGTGTGTATCTGTATGATTTCATGTTGAATGTATGAAGTCTGTAAGAGAGAGAGTATGATTTTCAATTGTTTCTCATTCTGAGAATTCCTGCAAGGAGTGCAGTGAAAGTCCACAAGGAGTGCATTAACAAGTTTCCGAGTTTTACCTCAAACTAGCTCAGCAGAGATACCGTTTTTCTCATACCAACCAAAGTGCAAGCATAGCATGTAGCCATGAAAGATGTGTGTAGGCTAGTTGAATTCTTAGAATTTTCCCAACCAAGGAAGTGGTTAAAGGATTTCTGTCGCAAGGAGCACACATAATCAAAGAGTTCAAATAATCAGAGATTATTGTGAATCCCCAAGGAGTGCGGGAAGAATCCCTTGGAATCCTTGAGTTTGCAGCAAGAACCAAGCTCAAGAGGGATAGAGACTTCAAAGTGTTCGAAGGGAAGACGAGGGTTTAAGTCACCTCACAGAAACCAAGCTCATAAGGAGACGCTGAGTTATTTGGCCAGGAAGTATTGAGAACTTGAATGGACAGTTGAAATTATTAGAGGGAGAACTACTGATTTTCCATGGACTATTGGATCCAATGGATCGGAAAAGAAGTTAAGGCTGAGTGTCTTTCAACACTCACAAGATCAGGAGGAATAATCATAGTTAGATCTGGATCAACGGGAGTCGTTGATCTTATGTTTTTGAATTTTGGCATTTCGGGAGTTAGAGTGCGGAGAAAGTTGTGACTTGGAGATCTTGAGTTGTGAAATCCTGATATTCAAAATTTCGATACAATCTAGGCCGTCAGATTGTGGGAGCTCAGGGCCGTTGATCTAAGGAGAAGAAGTTGTGAGTTCAGACTTCGGGAAAGGGAGAAGAGGTTGCATGACGAACTCACGAGTCCCAAAATCCCGAYGTGCTTGGAGGTGGACCCCAGGAAGTGTCTGAGATCACATGGTCGAAGCATAAGGGAGAAGCTAGTGGACCTGTCAACCCTTTTTGGGGTTTCAAGAATTGAAGGAGTCAAAGGGAATGACAACATAAATCATGAAGTCATGAAACATGAAACACCTTCTCGGGTGAAGGTCGTGGTCTTGTTGGTTGGTCATGTAGAGTGGAGGTTTGCGCCTAGTGCTTGTTCACACAGGTGTAAATTCTAAGAAGGACCTGTGGTTATACGTGTTGGAGATTCCAACTGGGAATCAAGGAACCATTTTGGCTCAAGGAATAGAAAGATCCAAAGACCGAGAGGTCACGCAGAATCTGCTGAGGTAGGGGTGTTGTGCCAGTTGGTATTAGAGCCTAGCTAACAACTTTTTTTTTTTGTGGAGGGAAGACAGAGGACAATTGTCGTTTAAATTCTGCATGGAACAGATTGAAGCAATGCTGCCAAGAAGACATCAAGATAGACCCATGCTCGATCTAGCCGTGGAAAGGGAAATGAGTGAACTTCGTGCTCGATTGGATGCTATGGAGACAACACAGAGACGAACAAATGATACCGGAGATATCAGTAAGGCTAAAAGCGAAAATGAGGCTGGAGCCGAATATGTTACAGAGGAATGCCTATTCAAAGTTGTTTCAAGAATAGGGGCCAGATAAAAAATGGACATCCCAATGTATGAATGCAACTTAGGATGTTGATGAGCTGCTAGATTGGTTTAGATCTATGGATAAATACTTCGATTATGATGATATCTAAGAACATAAGAAAGTGAAGCATGCTGTCACTAGACTGAAAGGGCATGCAACATTGTGGTGGGATGAACTACAGGATGATAGGCGTTGCAAAGGGAAATAAATAATATGTTAAAATAATGTAATTGCAAAGTGTATTCTTATTCTTATTTGATATATTATTCATTGGATCAATCCCCATTGCGGATTGATCATGTCGGTTATTATAAAGGACCAAATCTCCTTTTGCGGATTGGTCAAAATATAATTGTAATAGGAAGAATAAGAAGTTGGCCCCAGAAGATATTAAAGAGGCCCTGAAATATAATAAAGGTGGTTATAACCACCCAGTTGGAGAAGTCGGCCCTGCCAGTGAAGAGACACTTCACACGTGCCGGTCTTGTATAAATAAGGAGGCTAGCGCCTCACTTAGACACACAACTCACTTGCTCATTTGAGAGACAAGTTTCAGAACTGCAGTTAGAGAAGAAGGAGAGAGAGTGGCACATATTTGGGAGAGGATATTCTATTTTAGTTTGAGCTATCTCTTGGCATTGTATTGGCTATCTATAATAAGGAAGTTTTGCTGGGTTTTCTTCCCCTAGAGGGTTTCCCAGGATAAATGCTGTGTCTCTTGTGATTGTGTATTTCTCAGTGATCTTGTATTATGCTATTGTTATCTATTGAAATGAAAAGAAATATAATAATGGCTTAAACATGAACATGGTATCAAAGCCAAGCTGAAGAGAGCATCTTTCACAAGAGTGAAAAACGTCACTGTTGTCGTACATGAAAATTAGGGCTTTTTGATGGTGAAGATTTTCAGCCCTAAAACCACCTAGAAAAATGTGCCCTCCCCCAAGGATTAATTTGGAACTCTCAGCACACCTTTTCAGTGGTTGGTTCTCCTAGAAAGTGAAACCCTAGTTTCACAAAGTACCAGAAGTACCAAAAAACCAGTGTACCAGAAGTACCAGAGGTACCAAAAAACTAGAAGCACCAGTCTAGAAATCCGCAGATCAAGCTTGGAGGAGAAAAGGTTGTATTTTCTCAGATCCAAACACACTAGGCTACTCGCCTCAGCCAAGCACACCTGCTGGTAAGTTCAGATTTTGATTTTGAGCACTTTCATTTTTTGGTCATTTTCCTAGCTCCAGGTAAAAGATGTTTACAAGCGTTAAGCTTGTTGACAAGCTAGAAGGAGTGGAAAAATTCCATGCCTGGAAGTATAGGATTTGCCTCATTCTTGAAGAGAATTACTTAGCAAGATTCGTCAAAGAAGAAGTACCAAAACCCATCGATGTTGCAGAAAAGGAAAAGCATCAAAAGGACACAATCAGGGCCAAAAGAATCATTGCAGATTCAATCAAAGACCACCTGATTCCTTATGTTTCATCTAAGAAGACTCTGAAAGAAATGTTTGATTCCTTGAACAGGCTATATGAAGGAAAGAACATAAATCGAAAGATGAATCTAATAACTCAACTGAAGAATACAAGGATGCATAAAGGAGAAACGATTTCGAAATATTTCTCCAGAATCTCAGAATTCAAAGAACAGTTAGAAGTGATTGGAGATACCATAGATGGATACAAAATCATAATTACTGCCCTAAATGGTCTCACAAGAACTTGGGATGCATTCATCCAAACGATATGTGCCAGAACGGAGAAATTGAAGTTTGATAGTCTATGGGAAGAATGCATCCAAGAAGAAACAAGAGTAGCGAATCGTGAAGCGTCACTAGCAAGAGATGATGATCAAGCCCTAGCTACTCACACCAAAGGAGGAAGGAAGAAATCCTACTTCCAAAAGGAGACTCATAAAGAGCCTCAACATTCAAACAAATTCAATCATAAAGAATCTCATCCAAGGAGATTTCATAAGAAGGGAAAACGAAAGGAAAGAGACTACTCATCTATACAATGCTATCATTGTGACAATATGGGACATATTGCGAAGTTTTGTCCAGCTAGACGAGAAGAATACAAGAAAAATCATAAGAGGCACCATGCCCATGTAGTCGAAGATGAAGAGCCACCCGCAAAGATGATAAGCGAGCAGATCAAAGACCATGTCTTAATTTCGATCCTCTCAGGATATGTAACATCTAGAGAGGACACTTGGCTCATTAATAGTGGTGCATCCAAGCACATGATGGGACAAAGAAACATTCTCTCTTGTATCTCAGAAAATAATTTTTCTCAGAAAGTGACACTTGGAGATGATTACCAATATGCCATCAAGGGAGTGGGAGAATCAAACCACAAATTGAATTCAAGGAATTCATTGAAGATGAAGGACGTACTATATGTACCAGGTTTGACCAAGAACCTACTCTCCATTTCAGTTTTAGAAAAGAAAGGCTTCAGAGTTGCCTTTATAGGTGGAGAAGTTCTCATGTGGGCTAAAGGAGAAACCTTAAATGAAGCAATCATCATTGGAAGTGAATAAAATGGCCTGTATAAACTAAAGGGTCACTCAGAGGCTGCCATGACCCATGCCATTGAAAAATCATGTGAACTTTGGCATAGAAGATTAGCTCACATAAACTACAAGGCGCTACCATACATATGCAAAGCGGTCAATGGTTTAATAGAACTCAAAGGTTAACATGAAGGTGTATGCAATGGATGTGCACAAGGGAAGAACATCAAGAACCCGTTTTCGAAGAGAGACAACAAAGCAGAAGGAGTCCTAGAGCTCATTCATTCAGATGTATGTGGCCCAATGCCATCTTCTTCCATTAGTGGGTATGTATATTATGTATCATTTATTGATGATTATTCTCGTAAAACCTGGATATACTTTTTGAAATCTAAAGATGAAGTGTTCAGTAAGTTCAAGGAATTCAAAGCCTTGATAGAGAATCTTTCTGAAAGAAAGATTAACATACTCATGTCAGATAATGGAGGAGAATATACATCAAAAGAGTTTTTGAACTTATACAAATATGTTGGGATCAAGAGGGAACTCACCACTCCCTATAATCCCCAAAAAAACGGTGTAGCTGAATGAAAGAACATAACAATAATGGAAGTTGTGAAGACTATGATCCATGATCAAGATTTTCCTATGTGCTTATGGGAAGAAGCAACAATGGCAACTATATATGTGCATAACTGATTATTCCATAGTGCACTTGGTCTCAAGACCCCAGAAGAGATGTTCACCAGAAAGAAGCCAGAGGTAAGCCATCTCAAAATATTTGGCTGCCCAATATTTATTCATATACCGAAAGAGAAGAGAAACAAGCTGGAACCTTCAGGAAAGAAGGGAGTATTTGTGGGATATTATGAGGTATTCAAGGCCTTCAGAATCTATATACCAGGTCACCGTCACATTGAGATCAACAGGCACTTGACTTTTAATGAAGATGCAGCGCTTAAGAAATCAAGAAGATGCAAGCTTGAAGAAGTATATGAAGAGGAACCCATAATCCCCAGGACTACTGAACCAGTGAGGGAGGTTCCTAGAGCTGCTGAACCAGTGAGGGAAGTCGTAACTTCCCCTGATGAGGAATTACTAGAAGATCATGACATGATAGAAGTTCATGAAACTCCTCAGATGTCGATCCTCCATAAAAGGAAGCTAGCTTGGGCTAGAGAGCTTATTCAAGATGGAGAGAAGTATGGTGTTCCCAAAGGAACCATGAGACAGGTGAAAAGACCAAAGTCATTCTCCAGTTATACAACTTTGATGTGCGATCTTATAGAGGAGGAGACTACTTACTTTGAAGAATCCATTCAGAGGAAAGAATGGACAGATGCCATGACAGAGGAATACCAATCCATAATAAAGAACAATGTATGGGAAATAGTTCCCAGACCAAAGAGTAAAGATGTGGTATCCTCCAGATGGCTCTTCAAAATAAAACATGCTACTGATGGAAGTATTGAGAATTATAAAGCAAGATTTGTCGCTCGTGGATTTTCTCAAAAGGAAGGCATTGACTATGAAGAAAAATTCGCTCCTGTGGCCAGATACACTTCGATCAGAACCATCATAGCTCTTGCAGCTAAGATGAAGTGGAAGTTGCACCAGATGGACGTGAAGACATAATTCCTAAATGGTATCATTGAAGAGGAAGTGTATATAGAGAAACCTCAAGGATTTGAAGTTGAAGATAGGAAGTCTCATGTCTGCAGATTGAAGAAAGCCTTATACGGATTGAAGCAAGCTCCTAGAGCTTGGTATGGCCGTATAGATAGTTTCTTGACAAGCTTAGGCTTTACCAATAGTAAAACAGACTCTAACCTCTACTTCAAGGTCATGAACGATGAGCCAGTAATATTACTGCTGTATGTGGATGACTTATTCTTAACTGGAGAAGAAAAGCTCATCACTGAATGTAAGAAGAGACTTTCCTCAGAATTTGAAATGAAAGACCTTGGCCTAATGCATTATTTCTTAGGTCTTGAGGTATGGCAGAGTCCTGAGAGGATCTTCATTAACCAAGGGAAGTATACAGTCAAAATCCTGAAGATATTCGACATGCTGGAGTGCAAGTCCATGAATACACCCATGGAAGCAAAGTTGGAGCTGCTGGTCGACACTTCGTCAGAGTTGATTGATGCCACATTGTAGAGAAAGATTATTGGATAGCTGATGTACCTGACGAACACCAGACCAAACATTTGTTTTTCTGTGAACACCTTGAGTCAGTTTCTGGTAGAACCCAGACATGTTCACCTAGTGGCTGCAAAACATGTGATGAGGTACCTTAAAGGTACAATAGATTGTGGTCTCAGCTATGATGGAGATCATAATTTCACATTGAGTGGATATACTGATGTAGATTAGGCAGGAAGTGTTTCTGACAGGAAAAGCACTTTAGGATGCTATTTCAGTTTGGGATCAACTATGATCTCGTGGCAGAGTAGGAAGCAATCCATCATTGCTCTCAGCACAACAGAAGCAGAATACATTGCTGCATGTTCTTCCATTTGTGAAGATATATGGATTCAAAATTTGCTGACCGGTCTATTTGACCTAGAGATGGAAGAAACCACGATCCTATGTGATAACCTGAGCTGCATAAAGATGACAAAGAATCCTGTATTCCACAACAGGTCGAAGCACATAGAGATCTGATATCATTGCATTCGTGACATGGTGAAGAGAGGAGCCTTAATAGGTTGTTGATGTGTTGACAAAGCCTCTATCTCGTATAAAGTTTGAGCACTTTCAAGATAAGATTGGTATAGTCTGAAAAGACCTTCCTATAAGGGGGAGTAGTTGCTGTGATGAGACATCTCTTGCTTCTGATTGGATGGTTGTGACATAAAGCAAGATGATGTGATGTGACTAGCACTAATCTTCGGGCTGTATAGCTCTGACGTAAAGCCAGTCTAGTATCCTGGTTCCGACCTGATGGTTGTGATGTAAAGCAGGATGAGTACCTTTCTTTTGACTTGATGGTTGTGATGTAAAGAAAGATGATATGATGTAAATAGTACTGTGCTTCTGACTGTATAGCTATGATGTAAAGCTAGTCTAGTATCCTTCTTCTGACCTAATGGTTGTGACATAAAGTAGGACACGTACCTTGATTCTGACCTGATGGTTGTGATGTAAAGAAAGATGATGAGATGAGACTAGCACTGAGCTTCCGGCTGGATAGCTGTGACGCAAAGCTAGTTTAGTATCCTGCTTCCGACCTGATGGTTGTGACGTAAAGCAGGACAAGCATCTTGCTTCCATCTTGACAGCTGTGACGTAAAGCAAGACGATGAGATGAGACTAGAACTATGCTTCTAGCTGGATAGTTGTGACGTAAAGCTAGTCTAGTGTTATTACGATGAGCCAACCTCGTGCTGTGATGATGATGATGATGTATCAATTTTACACTAATACATATTGATGCAAATGATGATTGCATTCCTTTGAGCTATCTCTTGGCATTGTATTGGCTATTTATAATAAGGAAGTTTTGTTGGGTTTTCTTCCCCTAGAGGGTTTCCCAGGATAAATGTTGTGTCTCTTGTGATTTTGTATTTCTCAGTAATGATCTTGTATTATGCTATTGTTATCTATTGAAATGCAAAGAACTATAATAATGGATTAAACATTAACATAATCAATATCTGGGATAGGATGGTAGCAAATATGAAAGCCAAGTTTATACCTAGAGATTACCAAATTAATCTGTTTCAAAGAATGCAAAATTTGAGACAGAAGGGGATGAAAATGAAGGAGTACACTGAGGAATTTTACAGACTCAACTTCAGGTAAGTCGTGATGACATCGATGATCAAAAAGTCGCTAGATACATGAATGGCTTGAGATATGAAATTCAAGATGAGATGAGCATGGTGACAATCAAGAATGTGGAAGATTCTTATCAAATTGCTTCAAAGGCAGAAGTAAAATTGGTCCGAAAGCAAGGTCAAAGGGGCAGAGGTAGAAGTTAGAGTAGAGGCAAAGTAGTTTCCCAGGAAAAAGTACAGAAGCCCAAGGATGAAGAAAATAAACCTCATAACCACCTAGAAAGGGGAGGAGGTTCACAGGGAAGACAATATGCCGATAAGAACACTTTTCCTCAAGGCAGAGGAAGAGGAAGAGGAAGAGGTGGTGAAATAAAGTGTTTTGTCTGTGGAAATATAAGACACAAGTATTTTGAATGTCCCGACAAAAAAATATAAGGAGGAGGCGAAGCTCACATTTTAGAAGAGAAAAGGTAAAATGTTGAGGAAGAAGATGCAGAAGGTGGAAGATCCTTAATGATGAGGAAAATTCTCTTGAAGTCGGAAAATGAGATAGAGAATCTAGTCCAAAGGAACAATTTGTTCAGAATTGCTTGCAAGACCAAGGATAGGGTATGCAAGGTGATAGTGGATAGTGGAAGCACAAATAATCTAGTATCCACATAAATGGTGGAACAACTGGAGTTGGAGACAGTTGCACATCTGAGCCCATACAAGGTTTCATGGTTACAAAAAGGACATCAGGTAACAGTCACTAAACAATGTTTAGTTGAATTTAAGATAGGGGGATATAGATATGAGATCTGATGTGATGTTATTCCCATGGATGTCTGTCATCTTTTGTTGGGGAGACCGTGGAAATATGACATAAATGTTATTCATGATGGAAGAAAAAATACCTATACCTTGGAGAAGAATGGTAGGGCGCATATGTTGCTGCTAATTGAAGACAAGAAGGTGAAAGAAGAAACAAGCAATACTATACTTCTCATGAGTGGGAAGGAAATTATGGATGAAGCCAAGAAGGGTGAAGAAATGCAGTTTGATGTGGTGATAAAACCTAGAGTCATCTTGAACAGTACTTCGATAGATGATATATCGGAGGAAGTTCAGGAAATGCTGGAAAATTTCACTGATGTAGTGGTGGACGATTTACCTTGTTTGTTGCCACCCATCAAAAGTATAAGCCATCACATCGATCTGATACCAGGAGTGAGTTTACCAAACAAAACAACATACATATTGACGCCTCAGGAGAATGAAGAGGTCAAGAAGCAAGTCCAGAATTTGATGGACAAAGGATTGATCAGAGAAAGCTTGAGTCCCTACACTGTGACAACGATGTTAAGTCCAAAAAAGGATGGTGGATAGAGAATGTGTACAGACTCATGGGATATAAACAAAATCACCATCAGATATAGATTTCCTTTACCAAGGATGGATGACTTGATGGATTGCTTGATTGGGGCAAAGTTTTTTTCAAAAATTGATTTGAAAAGTGGATATCATCAGATTAGGATGAGGGACAGTGATGAATGGAAGACAACATTTAAGACAAATGAAGGTTTGTATGAATGGCTTGTCATGTCGTTTGGTTTGACGAATGTGCCAACTACTTTCATGAGATTTATGAACAAAGTCTTGAAAGATTTCATTGGAAAATTTGTAATTGTGTATCTTGATGATATACTGATCTTGAGTAAGATTGAGAAAGAGCATCTAAGACACCTAAATCTAGTGATGAGGAGGTTGCAGCAAGAGAAGTTGCTGATAAATCTGAAGAAGTCATCTTTCATGAAGAAAGACCTCATTTATTTGGGTTTTGTAATCTCTTTGAATGAGTTGAAGATAGATCCCGAGAAGGAAAAATCAATCAAATAATGGCCGTCGTCGAGGAATATATTTGAAGTCAGAAGATTCCATGGACTAGCCAGTTTTTACAAGAAGTTAATCAGAAATTTTAGTGGAATTTCTGCGCCAATGATGGACACAGTCAAGAAAAGACATAAATATTTTCATTGGATAGAGGGATCATAGAAAAGTTTCAAGTTTTTAAAGGAGAAGATAACTAGATATCCAGTTCTAGTTTTGCCATATTTCAGCAAGACATTTCAAGTGAGATGTGATGCAAGTGGATTTGCGATTGGAGCAGTCTTAAGTCAGGACAATACGCTAGTTGCATACTTCAGTGAGAAGTTGAATGATGCCAAGAGAAATTATTCCACATATGATAAAGAGTTTTATGCAATCATACAAGAACTGAAGAAATGGAGGCATTACTTGGTTCCGAAAGAGTTCGCTTTGTATAGCGACAACCATGCTTTACAATTTGTAACTGGAAAAGAGAATTTGAACCAGAAACATGCAAAATGGGTTGAATTTATGCAGAGCTTTACTTTTGTCATAAAGAACATTTTTGGAACTGCTAACAAGGTTGCTGATGCATTGAGCAGGAAATGTTTGATTTTGCAGGAGTTTCGTGTGAAAACCTTAGGTTTTGTTAGCCTTAAGGACATGTACAAGGATGATTCAGATTTAAAGGATGCCTATGAAGAATGTGAGAATTCTGTTATGAGAGACAAAAGCCAATGGATTGAATATTTAATTCTGGGTGGATTACTGTTCAAAGGAAATCAGTTGTGTATCCCGAAGAGTTCTATGGAAGAGAATCTTCTGAAGGAAAAGCATAGTGGGGGATTGGTTGGACATTTCGGCCATGATAAAACGTTTGCACAAATGAACAACTTGTATTATTGGCCAAGTATGAGGAAAAATTCCAAGAAATTTGTCAACAAATGTAGAATTTTCCAGCATGCAAAGGGAAAAAGACAAAATACATGATTGTATCAACCATTGCCAATACCAGAGAGGTTGTGGGATGTGGTAAGCATGGATTTTTTGTTAGGAATTACAAGGAAACATAGAGGATGTTATTCCATATTCATGGTAGTCTACAGATTCTAAAAAATGACACATTTTATTCCATGTCAGAAAACCAATGACGCAACACACATTGCAAACCTATTTTTCAAATAAGTTGTTTGAATTCATGGTTTACCCAAGAGTATTGTTTCAGATCGAGATACCAAATTTGTTGGTCATTTATGGAGGAAACTATGGAAGAAGCTGGGGATAAATTTATATTTTAGCTCAGCGTATCACCCTCATATGGATGGACAGACTGAGGTAGTAAATCAAAGCTTGGGAGACTTGTTGAAGAGTTTAGTAACTAGACATCATAGTTAGTGGTATCAGATTATTCCACAAGCAGAATTTTCTTATAATGACTCACCTAATAGGAGCATGGGACATATCCCATTCCATATAATGTATGGAATGCAGCCAAGAGGAGTATTCGAGATGAGATACTTGGAGCAGAATGAGTTCATAAGTGTTGGAGCGAAGGATTTTGCAGCAGAGATGCAAGAGCTCCACAGTAAAATTAAAGAGTGGTTGCAAAGTTTCAACCAAGAATACAAGCATAGAGTGGATCGACATAGAAGAGAGCTTCAATTTGAAGTGGGATATTTAGTCTTAGCACATATAAGAAAGGAAAGGTTCCCAAGGGGAACATATAACAAGCTGAAGATGAAAAAGATAGGGCCGTGTAAGATTCTGAGAAAATTTGAGGCAAATTCTTATGAGATAGAATTGCCAGATGATGTGGGAATATCACCCATATTCAACGTAGCAGATATGTATCCTTACATAATAGATGAAGAAGATGGGGAAGAGAATCAACAGGAAGTCCAGTGGGTCAAACAGATGCCTGTAGCTGAAAAGCCGCAGATGGAAAAGATCATTGATCAGAGAGTCAACAAGAAAACCCAGAGAAAGACATATTTTGAATATTTGGTAAAGTGGAAGGGACACCTGATTGAAGATGCCAGTTGGGAAGGAGAATTAGAGATACAAAAACATGGACAAACGATGCAAAAGCTCATGGATAAGAGCCCATGAATTATTAAGCCAGAGGAGTATGATGCAGGAGCATTGTAAGCAAGGGAAAAAGTGGAGGACAACTGGATATGCACCATCACACATTTAGAGGATGTTTTGAATTTGAAAGGATGAAGCATTAATGTAATATCTGAAAAATATATTTTTTCTTTTATGGTTTGAAGATTGTAACATAGATCTTGAGCGGTTTCTCTCATCTGTTTGCTGGAGGTATTTAATGTAATAAATGTAAAGTAGATGTAGGCTTTAATTCAATTAGATAGCTTATAGATGTAGGAGGGAAAACTCTAGAAAGATCCCTCGTATGTATTGTATTGTGTCATTATTCTCAATTGTAAGAATAAAGAAAGAGAATAGGAGAGCAGAGAAGAACATAAACTGTAGAAATTGTATAAGAAGATAGCTGATGCTATAGAACCCATGTACAGAAGCACTTGAGTAATATAAGAATGCTTTGACTCAATTTCATGGTGTTGTGATGAATACTGTTTGCATCTATTGAATGGTATGTTTATAGTTTTCTTATATGCTCTATTATGCATTTGTTTCAATGCTATGTGTATGTGTATGATTTGATGTTGAATGTATGAAGTCTATAAGAGGAAGAGTATGAGTTTCAATTGTTTCTCATCCTGAGAATTCTTGCAAGGAGTGCAGTGAAAGTCTACAAGGATTGCGTTGATAAGTTTATGAGTTTCACCTCAGACTAGCTCAGGAGAGATACTGTTGTTCTCATACTAGTAGAAGTGAAAGTATAGCACAGAGTTGTGCAATATGTGTGCATGCCAGTTGAAGTCTTAGACTTTTCCCAACCAAGGAAGTGGTTGAAGGATTTCTGTCACAAGGAGTGCACAGAATCAGAGAGTTCAGATAATCAGAGATTATCGTGAAGCCACANAAGTATAGCACAGAGTTGTGCAATATGTGTGCATGCCAGTTGAAGTCTTAGACTTTTCCCAACCAAGGAAGTGGTTGAAGGATTTCTGTCACAAGGAGTGCACAGAATCAGAGAGTTCAGATAATCAGAGGTTATCGTGAAGCCACAAGGAGTGCAGTCATAATCCCTTGGAATCTTTGAGTTTGCAGCAAGAACCAAACTCAGGAGGGATAGAGACTTCTAAGCATTTAGAGGGAATATGAGGGCTGAAGTCACCTTGCATAAACCAAGCTCAGAAGGAGACGCTGAGTTATTTGGCCAGGAAGTATTGAGAACTTGAACGGAAAGTTGAAATTCTGAGAGGGAGAACTACTGATTTTTCATGGACTGTTGGATCCAGTGGATTAGTGGTGAAGTTAAGGCTGAATGTATTTCAAAACTCACAAACTCAGGAGGAATAGTCTCTGTTATATCTAGATCAACGAGAGTCATTGATATTGTGGTTTTGAATTTCGGCATTTTAAGATTCGAAGTGTGGAGAGAGTCGTAACTTGGAGATCTTGAGTTGCGAAATCCGGATATGAGAAATTTCAATACAATCTGGGCCGTCATATCGTGGGAGCTCAGGGTTGTCGATCTGAGGAGAAGAAGTCATGAGTTCAGACTTCGGGAAAGGGAGAAGAGGTTGCATCGCGAACTCACGAGTCGTGAAATCCTGATGCGCTCGGAGGTGGACCCCAGGACGTGACTGAGGTCACATGGTTGAAGCATAAGGGAGGAACTAGTGGACCCATCATCCCTTTTTGGGGTTTCGAGAATTGAAGGAGTCAAAGAGACTCACAACAAAAATTGTGAAGTCATGAAACCCGAAACACTTTCTCGAGTGAAGGTCGTGGTCACGTTGGTTGGTCAAGTGGAGTGAAAGTTTGCGTCTAGTGCTTGTTCGCACAGGTGTAACTTCTAAGAAGGACAAATGGTTATACATGTTGGAGATTCCAGCTGTGAATCAATGAGCCATTTTGGCTCAGGGAATAGAAATATCCAAAGACCAGGAGGTCGCACAAAACCTGCTGAGGTAGGGGTGCTGTGCCACAAAGGATTCTCATTTTGTTCCTGTAAAAATGACTCATACACCAAATAATATTGTAGAAATTTACATGAGGGAGATTGCTAGGTTGCATGGGATACCTAGGACAATTGTATTACACAAAGACACAAAGTTTACTTCAAATTTATGGAAGGGATTATTCAAAGGATTTGGTACAAATATGATCTTTAACACAACATACCATCCGCAGTCAGATGGGAAGACAAACAGGGTCAACCGAGTAATTGAAGACATGTTGAGAATGCATGTGATGGATAAGAAATCTAAGTGGGAAGATTACTTGCACTTGGTTGAGTTTTCCTATAAAATGGGTATCAAGCTTCATTGAAAATGATCCCATTTGAAGATTTGTGATGCAGGAGCATCGTCAACAAATCCCACATGGAGGGACAAATCAACGCCATAACGTGCCTTTTTAAATTAATCGAAATGTAAAAGATGGCGTTTATTCTGCAGATTAGTTTTGAACAGATGATTGAAGAAGAGAGAAACGCTCGGAAATTGAATGATTGAGAGAGGTCTGGGAGTTTCACTCTCAGTCTTGAATGTAGTGGAGCTTGAGTAGTTATTAGATGTTACTTCGACATGAGAGGTAGTCGGAGGGAACTCTAGGAACCTTCCTATATATGTAGATGCATGGCATGCCAAACTGAGGTTGCTAGAGGAGTATTTTCATTGAATAAGAAGTAGAATAGTTTTTTTTGAGAGAGCTGAGACTCTGTTACAGTCCAGCCTGCACATATTGTAATCGGACATTCATCTTAATAGAAAGAAAGTAGTTTTTCCTGCATATTAACTTTATTTGTGTTTATGTATTTTCATTCATTGTTATGATTTTATATGTCGTTCATGTTTTGAATGTATGAACTAGTGAAGAATTGAATAATTTTCAATTGCTTCTCTTCTTTGAGTTTTCGAGTGCAAGGAGTGCACATAGTCCACAAGGAGTGCAATGACAGAGGTAAATTAACCTCAGAGAAGCTTATGAGAGGTAGCATTGATCTTCATCAGTAGAAGTGCAAGGAGTGCACAGGAACAACTTTGTGTTGAGTTCAGAGAGAGACAAAGTTATAGAACACTCTGTAAAGAGGAGCTCTGCAAGGTGTGCATCGAGCAAGAGGAATGCCAAGAGGGTGAGAATAATTTATTTTCAAGAAATCCTTCAAATTTGAGTTTGAAGAAATCCTAGAAACGCAAGGAGGCCATGGGAAATCAAAATCCTCTAAGGATCAAGCTCAGAAGGGACAACGCTTTTCATAAGTGCAGAAGAGACCCAATAGACAGATTCAAAGGAGGAGCAAAGGTTGAAGCCTTTGAATAATTAGAAAATATTCTAAGTTAGAAGAGATCAGAAGCTCATGAGAGAGGGAAACAATGGCCATTGGATCACAACACAGAAGATCCTTCATTGTGGAAGAAAGGAAAAGTTTGAGATTTGAGAATTCCGAAGTCCGGAATTCCGAAACGACCCCAGCCATCGATCTGGGAGAGGGAGATATGAACTGTTGGAGGTAGATCTCGGTTGTCCGTTTAGAAGCACCATCAAGATCATGAGATCAAAATTCACCTCACATTGTGGGGATAGAAGGTACTCAAACATTGCGAGGTTGAGGACGAGCCGCAATCCAAACCACAGTTTTGGAGAAAGGACACGTGGAGGCTCAAGGTGAATTGTGGGACGAAAAGTAGTTTGGTATCAAACCACCTTTGAGCGTGCCCGCAATCGCGTGTTTGCGTGAGGTCACTACCCAAGGTCACCTATAAGGAGGAGCCAAGGAAAAGGGGAGAGTGGAATTTCTAAAGCCCCAAACTCCTGAAGTGATTTGGGACCATCCATCGTTTGGAAGGATGCGTGGTGGAAATCCATCAGTTTCGGGTGAAGGCGCTCCAAGAGGAACGAGCGCACAAAAGTTTGAAACTTTTGAAACACGAAGAGTCAAAGTAAGTTTCAACCATCCTATTCAAGAGGACAAGAAGAATAAAGCCACAAAATTTGAAGGGAAGTGAAAGTTGAGATTTGAGAATCCCAAAGGCTGAAGTCCCGAAGAAGACGATATCCGTTGATTTGAAAGTGGATGTGTGACACTAGATCTAGAACTCCGAGTACAGAGCACTCTGGAGGATAGAAGAGGGTGAAAGCACCGAAGTCTAGAAGAAGATTTTGATCGTTGATCGAGGAGGGAGCTGAAGGACTGTTGATCTAGTTGAGGAGACTAAAGTCCCAAAGCAGGAGCAGAGCCTTCGATTTAGAAGGACACGTGGTAGGTGATCTGCCATTTCGTAGAAATATCTCTAGAAGAAATGAGAGATTGAGAACTAAAACTCTCGAAGGCTAGATTCATGGAGGAAATCATACCTGGACATCTGTAGTGATAGGTGTCAGCAAATATTCCACTTTGGAAGATATCTACTAAGGAGGAAGCGAGAGTTGAGTGTTGAAACTCCTAAAGACCGGAAATCTAGAATCAATCGTAGCCATTGGCTTCGAAGAGAGCTACGTGCTGACAAATCATGGAGGTTTGGGAAGGCACATGAAAGACATGAAAGGAGGATAGATAACAACCATTGATCACTCATCGCCAAAAGGGAGAGATTGATGGTAGGGAAGAATTGTGGGGCTAGAACATACTTGGATCTTAATTTTCCTTGAGTGGGCCACAATTGAAACCACAGTATCACCGAAGGCATATGTGGCACTTTGTAGTGAATTGTGGGGTGAAAAGAGGGTTGGCCTAAAACCACCCTTGGATGTGCCCACAATCTCATATTTCTGTCAGTTCACAACCCATGGCCATATGAAGGAAGGGGCTAATGAAAAAGGAGCTAGCGCCTGTAACTTGACGTTTCAGAAGTGTGTAGACATAGGTCACGTGTACCATAGGACCTGCACCTTAGGAGAATAGGGGACCTGTGTATAATTGTTTTGGTTTCAATAAGGAGCCTAAAGGGTCGATCCAACTCAGAAGGAAAAAATATCCTAGACTGGGAGGTCGTGCAACCTTGAGGAGAGTAGGGGGGGTCTGTATCAAGTGGTATCAGAGCATCAATTTTTTTCTTGTATACAACATGCAAAAGAGGAAGAGAGATAAAGGAGATAGTCTGATATCATTGAGAGGTATCAATGTTGATTTGTCCATAGATTTCAGACGAAGGAGATAGAAAAGACAATCTGACTACATCAAGTAGTATCAAGAAATGAATTATGTCTGTAGATTGTAGGCAAACGTGAATAGAAATAATATGATGACATTAAATGGTATTAGGAGTTGGAGTTTTCCTATAGAACAACGGGTAAAGGAAAAGTGACAGAGTACTAATGATCTGTAAATATTGTTGCAAAATGTGCAACAAATGGTAGATAGCTAGGAGGGATGAAGAAAGAAAAGATGGCTACTGAAGGCCATGAGCGTGGTCGAAGAAGATACCACCAACAAAAGAGCAAAGAATAAATTGACAAGGAGCTCATTGAGATAAGAGAAACAATGGAACAACTGACATTGAAGATGCAACAGGAGACAAAGGTACACTGGAGGTACAAATGGCCTTTGAACAGGAAGGTCAAATGGCCTGTTCAAAAGTTGTTGGCCAGAAAACAAAAAAAAGAGTTGAGGAAGTGGTTGAGGAATAGTGAAACCCTCAGTGACATAGAGGAGGAACTGATTCACATCTGTGAACTAGAGACTAGGAGAAATATTAGTGATGAGAAAGAGAAGAGATCAATTGAGGATCTCATAAACTGCCAGGGGGGCGTAAGTGAACTTTCAAGTTGCCAGGTGGGCAATGAAAGGAGATCAGTGAATGTTCTCATAGACTTCCAGGAGGGAATTGATAGAAGTTCAGGTTTCCAGGTGGGCAATGGAGAGAGATCAAGTGATATCATAGACTGCTAGGTGGGCAGAGAGAAAATCCCAAGTTTTTAGGTAGGAAAGGGAGAAGAGATGAACTCAGTTGAGAGTTCATATTATCAAGGAGTGCCAATGGAAGAATATCAGAGGCGTGTTTTGATCATTGGGGGAATTCAAATATTCTCGCAAAATAGTCCAGAAGAGGCTAATACAAGTGTTTCACATGAGGATGTAGTGCAACAAGAATCCAAGAAAGAGGCCATGGAGCCAAATGATTTTAAAGCTAAATATTTCTGTGATGCAGGTGTAGCAGAGGAAAGACAACCAACAAAGACTGTTAAAGAGGAGGAGAAGGAGCAAACACAGGTGTTTGCCCAAAAAAAGAGAGAGGATAATTCAGATGAATTTCTCACTTAATGGGAGCGAGAGCTGAAGATGCTGGAGGATTGGTTGGAAAAGACAAAACCAGAAGATGGCTTCCAGGAGACAGTCATGCAAATTTTAGGACAAGATTATTCAACATAATTTCTCAAAATATTTAGTCAGGAAGCTAAAAGGGAGATAACTACAACATTGGAGCTTGCAGAAGAAGAGGAAGCATACAACATAGATTTTGTTGATCTTTATGAGAAATTAGAAGCCCATAAGAGTAAATATGCAGAGTAGGAACTCCAACTGGCCAAATTGGAAACAAGTGGAGGAGCATACCAGCTTGGGGAGAAGCTGGAGGAAGTTGGAGTTGAACCAACAAAAGAGGAGATGAAATAAGTCAATCTGTCAGAGGAGAAAGTTGAGAAACAAATCATTGGTGAGATTGTAGAACTAGAGTTTGCAATAGAGTGGCCAACTAATGCCACATGAGATGAAGATAACATGAAATTTCAGATTGATCAGATTGGTGAAGAGGAGAAAGAGCACACATTTCAATGTGCCCAAGAGATGGAGAAAGAAGAGCATTCAATGGAACTGCTCAAAATTTTCAGCCAAGGAGATGAACATAAGGAAACTGTAGAATTGGGATCTATAGAAAGGGGAGAAGAGCATTCAAAGGAATGGATCAAACTTTTCAGTCAGGAAGCTGAGCAAGAGATAACTGTAGAATACGAACCTACAATAGAGGAGGAAGAAACAAATAGCATGGATCTTGTTGATTTGTGTGAAGAGATGGAGGCCCTGGAGAGAAGGGTAAAAATGAAAAAGCATCTTATCCAACAAGTCAAGTTGGAAATTGATGGAGAGAAAAGGAAACAAAGGATACTGCAGGGGGAAAACCATCCAATGGACTAGCTGGAAAAAGAAATAGAGGAGATAAAGAGATTGATGCTGGAAGCAACACAAGAAGCAGTCATAAGAGAAAGTATGGGACCCTGGAGGATCTCAACAACATGGTAGAGGGAGCCATGAGCATGAGTTCATGTTTTCTTGATGCAAACCCCCCTTGCTCTCCTTAGGGATTCACGACCTCCTAGTCCGGAATATTTCTTTCTTCTGAGTCGGATCAACCCTTCAGGCTCCTTATTGAACCCAAAAAAGTTATAGACAACCCCCCTTTTCTCCTAAGGCGGAGGTCCTGTGATACCCACGACCTCTGTCTGCGCACTTCTGAAACGTCAAGTTTTGGGTGCTAGATCCTTTTTTATTAGCCCCTTCCTTCATATGGCCCTGGGTTGCGACCTTATGAAAATATGCGATTGCGGGCATGTCCAAGGGTGGTTTTAGGCCAACTCGCTTTTCGCCCCACAATTCACTACAAAGTTCCATCTATGCCTTCAGCGATACTGTGGTTTCAATTGCAGGCCGCTCAAGGAAAATTAAGATCCAAGTATGTTTTGGCCCTGCAATTATTCCCGATCATTGATATCTCTCTCTCGGCGATGATCCATGATCAACAACTTCTATCTATCCTCTTTTCCTATCTTTCACATGCCTTCCCAGAAATCCATGATCTGTCAACACATTGCTCTCTTCCAAACCGACGACTACGATTGATTCTAGATTTCTGGTCTTTGAGAGTTTCAACTCTCAACTCTCGCTTCCTCTTCAGTAGCTATCTTCCGAAGTAGATTATCTGCTGACACCTGTCACTACATATGTGTGGCTATGATTTCCTCCATGAATCCGGCCTTTGAGAGTTTTAGTTCTCAACCTCTTGTTTCTTCTGAAGAGATTTCTCCGAAATTAAAGATTGTCTGCCACGCATCCTTCTAAATCGACGACTTTGCTCCCACTTTGGGACTTTAGTCTCCTCAACTAGATCAATGATCCTTCATCTCCCTCCTCTATAAACGATTGAAATATTCTTCAGGACTTCGACGCTTTTTCCCTCTGCGTTCCTCCAGAGTGCTACGTACCCAGATTTCTAGATCTGGTGCCACGCGTCCACTTTCAAATCAACAACTGTCGTCCACTTCAGAACTTCGACCTTTGGAATTATCAAATCTCAACTTTCACTTACCTTCGAAGTTTGTAGATTTATTCTGTGTGTCTGCATGAATTGAATATTTGAAAATTACTTCGGCTCTTCGTGTTTTAGAATTTTCAAACTTCTGTGCACTCATTCCTCTCAGAGCGCCTTCACCCGAAATTGATGGATTACCTCCACGCATCCTTCTAGATGATGGACGGTCCCAAATCACTTAGGGACTTTAGCAAGTCCACTCTCCCATTTTCCTTGGCTCCTCCTTATAGGTGAACTTGGGTGGTGACCTCATGCAAACACGCGATTGCGGGCATTCTTAAAGGTGGTTTGAGACCAAACTACTTTTCGTCTTGCAATTCACCTTGAGCCTCCACACGTCCTTTCTCCAGAACCGTGGTTTGGATTGCGACTTGCCCTCGACTTCGTAAAGCTCGAGCACCTTCTATCCCCGCAATGTGAGGTGACCGTCTATCTCATGATCTTGATGGTTCTTCTAAACGTACAACTGAGATCTACCTCCAACAACTCAGATCTCCCTCTCGCAGATCGACGACTGGGGTCATTTCAGAATTCTGGACTTCAAAATTCTCAAATCTCAAAATTTTCCTTTCTTCCTCAATGAAGTATCTTCTATGCTTTGATCCAATGACCACTATTTCCCTCTCTCATGAGCTTATGATCTCTTCTAACTTAGAATATTTTCTAAGTATTCAAAGTCTTCGACCTTTTCTCCTCCTTCGAGTCCATATATTGGGTCTCTTCTGCACTTATGAAAAGCGATGTACCTTCTGATCTTGATCCTTGGAGGATTTCGATTTCTCACAAACTTCTTGCGTTTCTAGGATTTCGTCAAACTCAGATCCAAATGATTTATTGAAAATAAATTCTTCTCACCCTCCTGGCGTTCCTCTTTCTCGATGCACACTTTGCAGAGCTCCTCTTTATAGAGTGTTCTATAACTTTGTCTCTCTCTAAACTCAACACAAAATGTTTCCTGTGCAGTCCTTGCACTTCTGCTGATGAAGATCAATGCTACCTCTCCTGATCTTATTTGAGGTTAATTCACCTCTGTTAATGCATTGCTTGCGGACTATGTGCACTCCTTACACTCGAAAACTCGAAGAAGAGAAGCAATTGAAAATTATTCAAGTCTTCACCAATTCATACATTCAAAACATGAATGACATATAAAAGCATAACAATGAATGCAAATACATAAACACACAGAAAGTTAATATGCAGGAAAAAATGATTTCTTTCTATTAAGATGAATGCCCGATTACAATATGGGCAGGTTGGACTGTAACAGAGTCTTATCTCTCTAAAAAAAAACTATTCTACTTCCTATTCAATGACAATACTCCTCCAACAGCCTCATTTGGGCATGCCATGCATCTACATATACAGGAAGGTTCCTAGGGTTCCCTCTAACTACCTCTCCTATCGAAGTAACAACTAACAACTACTCAAGCTCCATTACATTCAAGACTGAGAGTGAAACTTCCAGACCTCTCGCGATCATTCAGTTTCCAAGCATTTCTCTCTTCTTCAATCATCCATTCAAAATAGATCTGCAAAATAAACACCATCTTTTAGATTTCAATTAATTTAAAAAGGCACGCTATGGCACTGAGTTTCCCCTCCACGTGGGGTTTGATGACAATGCTCTTGCATCACAAATCTTCAAATGGGCTCATTTTCAATGAAGCTTGATACCCATTATTATAGGAAAAATCAACCAAGTGCAAGTAATCTTCCCCCTTAGATGTCTTATCCATCACATGCATTCTCAACATGTCTTCAATTACTCGGTTGACCCTCTTTGTATTCCCATTTGACTGCGGATGGTATGTTGTGCTAAAGTTCATATGAATAATCCCTTCCGGAACTTTGAAGTAAACTTTGTGTCTTTTTCTGATACAATTGTCCTAGGTATCCCATGCAGCCTAGCAATCTCCCTCATGTAAATTTCTAAAATATTAGTTTTTGTATGAGTCATTTTTACAGGAACAAAATGAGCAACCTTTGTCAATTTTTCAACCACTACTATGATTGAATCATGTTGTCTTGTTCTCCTAGGCAATTTAGTTATAAAGTCAATGGTTATCACTTCCCATTTTCTCTCTGGAATTGGTAATGGTTGTAGAAAACCCATTGGGCACCTTTTCTTATCCTTCAGTTTTTGACATTCCATACATCTGGCGATGTAATAAGCAACATCCTTTTTCATTCCCCGCAAAAATATTTTTCTTTTAGTACCATATTCCTAAGTTCTTCAGAACTGGAAACATAAATTCTATTTTTATGCATAAGTAATCCATCTTCCTTCATCTCGTACTCTTTCATTTTCTATTGTACATCTCTTTTTTGTAAGCTTTCCTTTACCTATAGGTAATGTTGATATGTAACTACAACATATAAAATTATGTTGTTCAAGTCTGATTGATGCATACTAACAGTTGTAGCATGCATGAGATGTACTCTCCTACTAAGTGCATCGACAACTTTATTTTCTTTTCCTTTGATATGCTTGATATCAAAGTCGTATTCACTTAAAACTTCCAGCCATCTTGTTTTCCTGGAATTCAAAGTTGGTTGTTGAAAAATATACTCTAGACCACTGTGGTATGTTCTCAATTCAAATATCTTTCCCATGAGATAATGCCTCCACATATTCAATGCATGAATAATGACATCAATCTCCAAGTAATGTGTGGCATAGTTCCTCTCATGTTCCTTAAGCATTCTGGACTCATACCCAATGACATGTTCATTTTGAGTGAGGACTCCACCAAGCCCTTCCTTACATGCATATGTGCATACCACAAAAATTTCATTTGGGTCAGCAATATTTAACACATGTGCACTAGTAAGTAATTCCTTCAACATATTAAAATTCTCTTCACACTCAGATGTCCATTCAAATTTAATTCCCTTCTTTTGAAAATAAGTGATGTGATGAGAAATATTAGAGAATCCTACTATGAATCTTCTGTAGTAACCAACTAACCCCATAAAATATCTGACTTCTGAAACATTCTTGGGTGTTTGCCATCCTCTAATGGCTTCGATATTCTCTATATCTACTGCTATGCCTTGTTCTAAAATAATTTCTCCCGAGTAATGGATTTGTTCTTGGTAAAAAGAAAAATTACTCAACTTGGCATACAATTGATGTTCTCTCAGCACTTGCAATACTAGTCTTAGGTGATGTTCATCTTCCTCTTCATACTTGGAATAGAAAAGTATGTCATCCAGGAATAATCTGACAAACTTATCCAAATAATTTTTTAATATGCCATTCATTAAGAACATAAAGACAGTTGGCACATTGGTTAGTCCAAATGGAACCATTAAGAATTCATAATGCTCATACCTGGTTCTAAAGGTTGTCTTATGGATGTCTTATTCCTTGATTCTTACCTGATGGTATCCTAATCTCAAGTCTATCTTTGAAAATATCTTTGCTCCTCTTAGCTGATCAAAGAGGTCATCAATTATGGGTAGAGGATACTTGTTCTTTATAGTGGACTTATTCAGTTGTCGAAAGCCAATACACAGCCTCAAGGTCCCATATTTTGTTTTGACAAAGAGTACTGGTGCTCCCCAAGGTGAAACACTTGGGCGTATTTACCCTTTCTTCAACAATTCCTCCAACTGCATTTGTAATTCTTTTAACTTTGGTGCAATCATTTGGTAAGGTGTTTTTGACCCCAGGGTATCTCCTGGCACTAAATCAATAGAGAAATCTATCTCCCTTTTTGGTGGAAACCCTGGTATTTCTTGGAATACATCCTCAAATTCCTGTAGTACTGATAAATATTCAAGGTTGGGCCCCTTTGTCATTTTTGGCTCCTCCACATGGGTTGCATACAATTGAAATCCTTTTCTGAAACATCTCTTCAACTGTAAAGTTGAAATCTCTCTGATAGAGATGGGTCTTGGAACTCCTTTCATAGTGCTATGTTTTCCATCTCCATCAAGGCATTTAAATGTCTTGCTATGAAAATCTAGGAAAACATGATGCTTGTCCAATCAATCCATTCCAATTAGAATATCATAAGACCCCAATGGTATGCTATTTATATCAGCACTAGTATTCAAACCATTAAGACTTATTGAACAACCTTTTACCATCTCATGGATTCTCCTTTTGGTTCCCATGGCTAGCTGAACCAAACTTGATTTCCCAAGCTTACTTTTCTCCAAATGTAAACTATCCACTATTTTAGGATCAATGTAACAATGACTTGCTCCTGAATCAATTAAAATAGCAATAGGGTGATTTATGATCTTACCTTCCACCTCGATCATCTTGGATTGGTATTTTTCTTGTCGATCATATACGTCTTCATAAATTATTCCCATGTATTCGACTATTGTAGCCTCTTGGATGTTGTGAACAATATTCACTCTATCCTTTCACTTCCCTTCAAAGTTTGTGGATTTCTGCCATGTGTCCACTTGAATCGCATGATTGAAACTTACTTCGGCTCTTTGTGTTTTAGAAGTTTCAAACTTATGTGCACTTGTTCCTCTCGGAGCGCCTTCACTCGAAATTGATGGATTTCCACCACACGTCCTTCCAGACGATGGAGGTCTCAAATCACTTCGGTACTTCGAGACTTTAGCAAGTCCACTCTCCCCTTTTCCTTGGCTCCTCCTTAGAGGTGACCTTGGGCAGTGAGCTCATGCAAACATGCAATTGAGGGCATGCTCAAAGGTGGTTTGAGACCAAAATACTTTTCATCCCATAATTAACCTTGAGCCTCCATGCGTCCTTTCTCCAAAATCGTGGTTTGGATTGAGGCCCGCCCTTGGCTTCGTAAAGCTTGAGCACCTTCTATCCCTGCAATGCGAGGTGACTGTCAATCTCATGATCTTGATGGTGCTTCTAAATGGACGAATGAGATCTACCCCCAAAAGTTAATATCTCCCTCTCCCAGATCAACGGATGGGGTCGTTTCTGAATTCTGGACTTTAGAATTCTCAAATCTCAAACTTTTCCTTTCTTCCACAAAAGGATATTTTGCACTGTGATCCAACAACCACTGTTTCCCTCTCTTCTGAGCTTCTGATATCTTCTGAATTAGAATATTTTCTAAGTATTCAAAGGCTTCGACCTTTTCTCCTCCTTCGAGTCTGTCTATTGGGTCTTTTCTGCACTTACAAAAAGTGTTGTCCCTTCTGAGCTTGATCCTTAGAGGATTTTTATTTCCCACGCACTCCTTGCATTTCTAGGATTTCGTCAAACCTAGATCTGAAAGATTTCTTGAAAATAAGTTCTTGTCACCCTCCCGACGTTCCTTTTTCTTGATGCACACCTTGCATAGCTCTTCTTTACAGAGTGTTCTATAACTCTGTCTCTCTCTGAACTCAACATAGAGTTGTTCCTGTGCAATCCTTTCACTTCTGCTGATGAAGATCAACGCTACCTCTCCTGAGCTTCTCTGAGGATAATTCACCTTTGTCAATGCACTCCTTGCGGACTATGTGCACTCCTTGCACTTGAAAACTCAAATAAGAAAATAAATTGAAACTTATTCAATTCTTCACCAGTTCATACATTCAAAACATGAACGAGATATAAAAGAATAATAATGAATGCAAATACATAAACACATAGAAATTTCATATGAAAGAAAAATTGGTTTCTTTATATTAATATGAATGCTCGATTAGAATATGTGTAGGATGGAATGTAATAAAGTCTCAACTCTCTCAAAAAAAACTATTTTACTTCCTATTCAATGACAATACTCCTCTAACAGCCTCATTTGGGCATGCCATGCATCTACATATACAAGAAGGTTCCTAGGGTTCCCTCCGACTACCTCTCCTATTGAAGTAACAACTAACAACTACTCAAGCTACGTTAAATTCAAGCCTGGGAGTGAAACTTCCAAACTTCTCGCGATCATTCAGTTTCCAAGCGTTTCACTCTTCTTCAATCATCTGTTCAAAACGAATCTGTAGAATAAACGCCAGCTTTTAGATTCTGATTAATTTAAAAAGGCACGCTATGGCGCTGAGTTGTCCCTCAACATGGGATTTGCTGACGATGCTCCTGCATCACTTTGTATGGTAGGAAATGAAATACTCTAGTGAGATGGGACAACCCAACAAATAGAGTGGTACTTTGGCCAGAGTTTCTCAAGGATATGGAAGACCAGATGGTTAATATTAAGCAGAATTTAAAGGCAACTCAGGATAGATAAAAATTTTATGCAGATAAGAATAGGACATCAAGAGAATTTAAAGTGGGGAGAATATTCTTTTGAAACCGAATCCCTATAATATCTCTTTGAAGTTGGGTAGTTGTGTTAGAAAAACAGGACTGCGGAGCAATAAAATAGAACAAATGAAGAAACAAAACACAGAAGACACACAATACAAGAGAGACACAGATTTACATGGTTCACCCAGTGTGGGCTACGCCCACCAGAGAAATTTCCAGGTCCTTCCTTTATTATTATCCAGCAAATGAAGGGATACAACCTACAGCAAAACCCACTGTAACTTCCTCTTCTTTTTCTCATAGTCTCCTCTCTCAAAATAAAATACTCACCATCATCCATAGCCGCAATAAATTTCCCTCATAAAAGAGGGTTGCCTTCTAGCGAAAAAAAAACTCTAACATAATCTCTACTGTTAGATCTGCGACCTTATAATGAACGGTTCATCTTTACAATGAAATTACAATATACTTTTACAAGGCAATTTTTTCTTGGGGGCTTTGCCCCCGAACACCCATCGGGGGATGCTGCCCCCGAACCCCCACCGGGGGCCCACTTTCCCCCAAACCCCCCAGCCAGGGGGATAGCCCCCCCGGACCCCATAGAGGGGGTACCCCCCTCTGCACTCCCCCGTGTGGAAGAGTGTACATACTTATGGGGTGTAAATACTTCATGGGGTATAAACATGGCTGAAAGAAAGGACCTCTGAATCAGGAAGATAATCAGGCTCCACAACCAACAATATCCCACTTGGAGACTGATCTCAACAACTCCACTGCTGCTATATATGCTGGACTCTGAACCTTCTTGGACCTGGCAAATTTCTCATCTTCATCTTCATTCTTGAAGACCAACTGAAACTGAGCAAGAACTCAGTTTCTCCCTGGTTACTCCCTTTGTTAACATGTCTATAGGATTCTAGCTAGTGTGTATCTTTTCCAGCTTCAATTGTCCATCTTCCAAGGTGGATCGTATGAAGTGGTACCTCAACTATATATGCTTAGTCTTTGAATGGAAGGATGATTTCTTTGCAAGGTGAATGGCATTTGACTATCATAGTACAACTTGCTGTTCTCCTGCTTCTTTCCCAATTCCTCCATAAACCTTTGTAAAAAAATCATCTCTTTACTAGCCTTTGTAGAAGCAACATACTCTGCCTCTGTTGTTGAAAGTGCAACAACCTTTTGCAGTTTCGAAATCCAACTTACTGCTATTCCACCTATAGTAAAAACATACCCTGTGGTGCTCCTCCTGCCGTCTTTATCACTTGCCATATCTGAATCAACATATCCCTGTAGAAAAGTGTCTGAACCTCCAAAACACAATGCATGTGTAGTAGTACCTCTCAAATACCTGAGAATCCACTTTACTGCCTCCCAATGTTCTTTAC
>JASDQU010011544.1:115732-143206 GCA_032191745.1 Picea mariana | reverse complement strand
AGGATACTTATACATGGTACTTCCTGATCTTCCGAAACCTGTGCCATTTGGTCAAGACAAACCTGGGATGTCTCACTCAGCAGACGGACGAATAGGTGCCACCACACACCATAGTCCCCAACCCCAACTACCACCGATGTATGGAACACCTCAATACCCACCGACATATGGGGGCACTTCTTATTACCCCCCACCCACTTATCAACAGCCATATCCTGTTGCTATACCTCCACCCACCAGTGGACCACCACCGACACCCCCCATACATCAACCTCCTCCAAACACTAGTGGTACTCCCTCCACATAAGCTTATAGTACTAGTGAAAGCACTGCGTCTTCCTACGTACCTTATGGAGTGACACCACCACAGAATCCCTACTTTCCCTTTCCGGGTCCTCCACAACCCATGGCTCCCCCCCATCCTCACACGGGGGTAAATTTTGTTCAACCCTTTGCTGCTCAACAATACCACAATTTTGAACAGTTGAACATAGCCAATCCGACTCATCCATCGAACAATACCAAGAAGAAAGGAAGGAACAAGAATAACAACAACCCTGGCCAAGGCAGGAATCAACCCCCACAACATCAGCCCATTGGGGGCAACCAGAACCAAGGGAACCAAAACCCCTAAGGGGGCAATAACAACAAATGCCAAGAGTGGAATACTGTCAAAACCATCCACCCTTGTGCTCTTTGTGGTGTGTACAGTCATTAAACTCACCATTGCCCCCAGATTGCTGATTTCAAAAGGTTGAAAGACTCTGGGAGCCTTCCCCCCTCCCCAGCGCAACCTGCCCCTCAGCACGCACAACAACAATACGCGCAACAACCCCCTCCAGCAGTACTGTAAAATCCTATCCCACATCAAGGTGTCATAAACACCCAACAGGACACGCAGCATCCCCCACCTCAGGTGGGCCAATATCACAACCCCAACAATCCAGTAGAACGAACAATTCTCCTCACCAGTGAGGAAGAAATTCTTTTGCAAACACGCAATCGTCAGTATCCTACACCAGCTGAGTCTACTCCCATCTCTTCAGAGACAAACCCCACACCGATGGGTCCCTCGTTGATGATCCCCCACCCTTCTGCCGAACCACCATTACGCATCCCTCGCATCCCCTTGCGTAAGAATGTTCACAATCCACAGGCTAGGGCAGCTCATAACTACAGCTTGGTAGATGACTTAGCACAATCCTCAGCTGCTATGTCCGTGTTGGAAGTCCTCCAGACTTGTCCAACGCAACATAAATCATTACTTTCTGCCTTGGGAGCAGTCGACCCTGTAGATACTCGACTTATCACCTTTGACCTCGATAGCTGCGAACCGCGTCTTCCCGCCGCCGTTGCTATACAAATACCAGTAAAAATACGGAACATCACCATCCATCAATGTATCATCGATGAAGGGGCATCTACATGCATCATGTCCAAAACAGTATGGCAGAAACTTGGTTCTCCGGAACTCATACCTTCCGCCATCACCTTACGCGCTTATGACAGACGACCATCATCTCCTGAAGGGATCTTCCAAAATGTCCCCGTAGAACTCAGGGGTAAATTTATCCTCATTGACATCGAAGTTATCGACACTCAACTCGATTACAATATCTTGCTCAGCTGTAGCTACATGTATGCTATGAAGGCAGTGGCATCATCAGTCTTTAGGACAATCATGTTCCCACACAATGGGAAGATTGTAACCATTGAACAAGTCACACATTATGAGCCAAACCCATCTGCCAGTCTCAATAACATTTTTCCTCTCATTCACACCAACAAAGACGTATATCCACTCATCGAGATGGGTCCTGGGATTTTCAAAGATCCATCCTTGTTAGGGACATACCATGGAGCACCACCACTCCTTACCCCTAGTCAAGTGTGCACCATCTCCTCTAATGAAACTCACCAGGAGGATGATCATGCTCCTCAGGAGGCTTCAGTCATTCCTGACGTCTCAACAGTCGCAACATCACTCCCACAGGAGCCTCCTATGCACTCATTGACCCCTAAGGTCCACAAATCCACATCCCCTCTAGGGCCTAGTCCCATTTGGGAGACAGTTCCTCGACCCCTCACTCAAATTCCCTTCTTTTACCCTCCACCCGGTATAGAAGCTTTCCAGGTCGCCGCAACACTCACACTACCCAATATGGTACTAGCAATCCTAGTGTGGTACTTACATCCATCTGAGATGGTCCCTCGCCCATAGGAAGGACTCCCCATGACAATTCCTGTCCTCACCCCCACTACCCCCACCACCCCCATACTCCCTACCCCCCCTGCTACCGCTGGGGGCAGGCGAACGAAGAAGGAGCCCACAAATCCACTTCCTCCGCGCATCTCACCACCTTGCGCATTGTGTGACAAAGAGGGTCACCAAACCAACAACTGCCCCTCACTACCAGAATTACGGAATTTGATTCCCCCCAATCCAACCCCCACACCACCCATTACTACTGCTACCACTCACCCTTCTAGTAGTAAAGGGTTGAGGACCAAATTCGCGTGTGCCATTTGTTCCGAATATGGCCACTACACCCATCATTGCCCAACCCTGCCACGCTTTCGGCAGACATTAGTGATCATAAGCCAAGACTTTCAGAACAACCCACGCCCTGCCACGTCCTCCATAACAAAAATCACTGACAGTCGCTATGTCACCACTTCAGTCAATGAATGCATGAGATGCCCTTGCTCTCTTTGCGATTCATTGGCTCATTTTACCTACCAATGTTCTATGATCATAGAATATAGGAAACATCAATAAGCCCTGCTACATCGACCTGCAGAGGCAGTTATTGACCTTACTGTACCACTGGCAGATCGTCACGTCATTTCTCCCGAGCTCGAGGCACTCCCTACACGTCCATGGTTCTTAGATGACGTATCTGAGGATTTACCCCGTAACCCACTCAATTCTCCTGCCCATTCCTCTACGGAGACTCTCCATCCCACCACCACGGGTACCCCTTAGTACCTCAATATATAGTTTATGTCGAGTGAACCCTTACCCTCTCCTAGCATTACCCCTTCTGTTTCTTTAGCAGGGGGCAATCATACTACCACTGAGATCACTCCTCACGATCCATTATATTCCCGTCATTTCCAATGTGACGAAGCCATACTGGAAGAACTACAACACCTGAACTCTCCCTAGGACTCACTACATCATCATGCTCTCTTCCTTCCGTAGGAAGCCCTCATGCCTCCTAGTCTCAATCCCGTTTACGCGGTCGAAACCAAAGAATTTATCCCATCAGGGCCTATCGATTGGGTCAACAATCCCATTCCTACCCCTGACACTTTTGAAGAAGGTAATCTGGCCAACATTTCCCCCACCATCAAAATCGACATTTCCATTAAACCGAGCATCGTCGAAGAAATCGTCATTGGAGCTGCTTGCACTCCTCAGGAAATCGCCGCATATAAAGCCCTCTTCCAAGAATTTAGGGATATCTTTGCCTGGTCATACACGGAGATGCCTGGCCTCGACCCCTCTATCGTCGAACATCGCATCGACACCTGGCCCGACATCACACCAGTTCACCAGAAACAACGACCGCTACACCCATCCAAGGCCGCGGCTATCAAAGCCGAAATTGACAAATTGCGTACGGCCGGATTCATTTACCCCATCGCTTATACTTCATGGGTTTCCAACCCTATACCCGTCGATAAAAAACAGGGCTCTATCCGCGTTTTCACCGACTTTTGCGATCTCAATAACGCATTTCCCAAGGACAACTTTCCAACACCTTTCATCGATCAGATTATCGACGACTGCGCCGGCCACGAGGCTCTCTCCTTTATGGACGGATTCTCTGGCTATAACCAAATTCAAATCCACCCAGCCGATCAATACAAAACCGCGTTCATTACCCCGTGGGGTACTTTTGCATATCGTGTCATGCCCTTCGGCCTCAAAAATGTCGGTGCAACCTTCCAGCGGGTGATGACATACATCTTTCATGATTTGGCTGCAATCATCCTCGCCTACTTGGACGACCTCACCGCTCGATCCAAGAAACGCACTCAGCACATTGATGATTTATGAATCATCTTTCAATTGTGTCGTCAGTACAACATTCGCTTGAACCCTCTCAAGTGTGTTTTCTGTGTCACTGCCGGGCACCTCCTTGGTTTTATTGTTTCCCAAAGCAGTATTACTGTGGACCCCCTTAAAGTCAAAGCCATCACCAAAATTCCACCTCCTCAGAATTTGCGACAACTGCAAAGTCTACAGGGCAAAGCTAACTTTCTGCGACGCTTTGTTCCTGATTACGCTATATGCGCACATGGTTTCCTTTGCTTACTTTGTCACAACATCCCCTTTCACTGGGACGACTATGCCCAACAATCATTTGATGATCTTAAAGCGGTGCTTTCCAATGAACCTCTGATTAGTGCACCTGATTACAACCACGACTACATCCTCTACGTATTAGCATCAACTGTATCAGTAGCCAACGTCCTCGTCCAACTCAGAGACGACAATCATGAACACATCATTTACTACATCAGTAAGAACCTCTCAAGACCACCCCTAAAGTACAAACATGAAGAGAAACTTGCTCTTGCAGTAGTCCTTGCAGTTCAGAAACTGCACCATTACATTCTGCTTCGCACCACCAAGGTCGTCGCAGATTCCAATCCTATGCAATATTTGCTCAGCCGTCGCCAAGTTAATGGCAAATTCGCTCGATGGATCGTTATCCTTCAGGAGTACGACCTCGAGTTCTCAACACCTAAGAGTAAGAAGGCCCTCGTTCTCGCTGAACTTGTCACAGCCCTTCCCTCTGACACACCCAGTGCCCCTGTCAACACTGACTTTCCTGACGAACATCTCTTTTACATCGCTTTCGATGATCCTTGGTATGGCGACCTTCTCGTCTACCTACGAACTCAAAAGTTCGGTAATCACCTATCACAAGATGATTGTCGGCGCATTCGCCATCAAGCCCCCCGCTATCTCCTCATCTGTGACATCCTATATAGGTGGGGCGTCGACACCATTCTTCGTAGCTGCCTGACTATTGACGAGGTCGACAAAGTCTTAAATGACTGCCATAGTGGTGCATGTGGGGGCCATATTTCCGGTATATCCACCACGCAAAAGATCACCCGGGCCAGTTACTTTTGGCCTACCCTGTTTCATGATTGCATTCATGCCATGAAATGATGTGAGCAATGTCAGCTCTATGCCAACAAGGCCCACGCTCCCCCCGCCCTTATTCACCCTGTCATTACTGCAAGCCCCTTTTGTAAATGGGGCATCGATTTTATGACTTGTAATCCCCCCTCTAGCAATGGTCACAAATACATTGTTGTTGCCGTCGATTACTTCATCAAATGGGCCGAAGCTATGCCCACTTTCAACAACACCACTGACACAGCAACGCGTTTTTTCTTTAACCACGTCATATCACATTTTGGCGTACCACTCCAACTCATTTCCGATCATGGGAAACACTTTGAGAATGAGATCTTCGTCGAACTCTCATCTCGGTTAGGCTTCTCTCATGAGTTTGCCTCACCATATTACCCTCAGTCAAACGGACAGGTCGAGGCAGTGAACAAAGTCCTCAAGACCATGTTACAGCGCACGGTTAATAAACATAAAACCAATTGGCATCATATGTTGTTTTCCATGCTATGGGCTTATCGAACGGCAGTTAAGGCCGCTACGGGTTTCACGCCATTTCATTTAGTCCATGGGGTCGAGGCAACTCTTCCCATCGAGTACGAAATTCCCACCCTTCGCACCGCAATTGAGATTTTACCTGACAATGCTCCAATGGAGCAGCACTTGCTGAACTTGGAATCTATGGATGAAGATCGTCGATCCTCATTACAGAACAACGAGGCAGCTAAAAAATGATCCAAGGCTACCTTTGATCGCCATGTCAACCTTCGATCATTTCACGAAGGCGACCTTGTCCTGGCCTATGATATCACTCATGATACCTTTGGCCATGGAATATTCGAATCACTTTGGCATGGCCCTTACATCATCCAACATTACCTCACCAAAGGCGCATACATCCTGGCCCCCGTACGCCCCCCCGTACCTACCCTACCCAAAAATTAGAAACCTATTTCTATGCAAGACGATCAGACCGCTAACCTGCAACTCGCACACCGTCGATCAGATACCTTGCGCTCTCTGAATCACCCAATCTCCACTGAATCTGCTCGAAAACTCACTGTAGCAGCAGGTACAAATGATGTGGCAATGTGGGCCCTACAGCTATATATAGGCCTTTTGCCAAACTTCCACTCACCATTTCGGGAGCCCACGACGTCCATTTTTCGAACCGTCTTCAGCCACGAGATCAGCATCCCACCACCTACATCATAACTGTCCCTAGGCTGCTTTTCATCCTGAGCCCCCGGGGCACCTTTTTTTCACATCATGGTCAGGTACGCACGCGCATAGTCACATTTTTCAAATACATGCTCATATCTTTGATTTTATGCAGATATTGTTCACTTTGGGTATTTGGTTGTTCTGTGTGCAGGTACTAGATCATCGGTTATTGACATCATCCCTTCAGGTATATATATTCAGCACTGGCATGTAGTCTCTCCCGCTGTCTTGCATTTACATTTCCAGTCACACCCTCTGATATTGGCCTCTAGGATATCTATTCCCGGCTCCGCAGTACTCACACCTCCCTTTGCATCTTCAGTACTGTAACCTGGTAGCATTCTCACCCACATGCATTGTCCCATTCATAGCACCTTTTGGAACTTTCGACACTCATGCTATTCTTCATTACCCTTTAGGGATGGGATTCCCGATAGTCTTTCATCATGTTGCAGATCAACCACATACTTCTTCTCCTCATTTTGCTAGCTTCCCATATGGACTCCTAGATCATCATTTTATGGTTATGTTCTTTTTACCTGCACCTTCGTAGGATCGCGAACCCACCATTTCATCCACCATCAGTTTTACCATATGTGAACCTATCTTCATTTCACCTACCTCATACAGAAACTCGCCAATGGGGCCCCCACCCTTCATCAGTTTTCCAAGAAATTTCTGCCCTCCCTGGGGCACTCATTTCACACTGGGGCACCCATTTCTGTATTTGTACATTTTTCCAAAATTATTCATAATTTATTGTACAAACGCCTTTATTTTCCGTCATTACATTTTCTCCTGTCGTCACCGTTGGCGAATTGCTTTCTCTTTTGGCCACACGCAACCCATGTCACCCTTGGTTGGAGAATTACTTATCATCTACCCTCGCCAGTATCGTCCATATCTTTAGAGTACTACCCAGGTCACTTACCATTTATCCTCTGAATTTGTTCACCTTGTCCCGCCTCTGGCACAACTTATCCTCGGTCTTGGCGTCCCCATGACACTCGAACTTGTCACACGGTTGCGTCCATGGTTTATCTCATACATCCTCAGCCAAGGGCAGTCTTGAGTCTTCCCACTTCTTGACCTCATCCATGTACCTCTGCCACTTCTTCACCTCAGTAGATTCCACGGAGCCCTTTGCTCCTGGGAGTCACGTCTCCCTTTTTGTTGTGCTCAACACAATTTTCCAGAAGGGCGACAGTATCTTGTTTCTCATTTTCCATTCCATGAGAGATCTCGGACGACACAGGGGGAAACACCATTGCTCCCTGATGTCGTTGACCCCCATAACATTCGACGCCAACACTTCCTCATGTTGCGGTGGGTCTTACTTTGCGACTATTGCAGTTATTATTATTACAGCCATGACCAAGCCATTCCAACTTTCTGGCAATGAGCACAAGATTAGAAGAGCCCTAACCTCATCATCAAAGTCCACTTTTACAAAACTTAGTTGATTAGTAACCGTATTAAATTCATTTAAATGATCTGCAACATAACCACCCTCTGACATCTTCATATTAAATAATCTCTTCATTAGAAATACCTTATTCAACACCGAGGGTTTTTCATACAATTTGGCCAACGCATCCATCAAACCATTCGTTGTCTTTTCTTTCGAAATATTGAAAGCCACTGACGTTGCCAGGCTCAGCTGTATCGTTCCTAGAGCCTTTTTGTCAAGAATCTCCCATTCTTCATCCTTCATGGCCATTGGCTTCTTTGCTACTCCACTCAATGGTAGGAATAGATCCTTCTAATATAAATAGTCTTCCACCTGCATCTTCCATAACTGGTAGTTTTTTCCGTTAAATTTCTCGACCCTAAATTTTCCATCTTCCGACATTTCTCCCACTCAAACCAGGAACCCTCTTTTCCTGCGAGTTACCTTATGCTCTGATACTAGTTGTTAGAAAAACAGGACTGCAGAGCAATAAAATAAAACAAATGCAGAAACAAAACACAGAAGACACACAATACAAGAGAGACACAGATTTACGTGGTTCACCCAGTGTGGGCTACGCCCACCAGAGAGATTGCTAGGTCCTTCCTTTATTATTATCCAACAAATGAAGGGATACAACCTACAACAAAACCCGTTGTAACTTCCTCTTATTTCTCTCACAGTCTCCTCTCTCAGAATACAATACTCACCATCATCCATAGCCGCAATACATTTCCCTCATAAAAGAGGGTTGCCTTCTAGGGAAAAAAAAACCCTAACATAATCTCTACCGTTAGATCTACGACCTTATAATGAACGGTCCAGATTTACAATGAAATTAAAATATACTTTTACAAGGTGATTTTTTCTTCAGGGGCTTCACCCCCGAACCCCCATCAAGGGACGCTGCCCCCGAACCCACGATGGGGCCCCGCTTGCCCCTAGACCCCCTAGCCGGGGGGATAGCCCCCCCGGACCCTGCAGAGGGGGTACCCCCCCTTTCAACTCCCCCGCATGGAAGAGTGTACATACTTCTGGGGTGTAAATACTTCATGGGGTATAAACATGGCTGAAAGCAAGGACCTCTGAATCAGGAATATAATCAATCTCCACAACCAACAAGTTGTACAAAGATAACAACCAAATTATGTGTTCCATTCGAGATATTGGATAGAATAGGGCTAGTTGCATAGATGCTTGCATTGCCTGCTTCCATGAATGTGCATAATGTATTTCATGTATATTTGCTAAAGAAATGTGTACATGATCCTAACCATCTTATTGATTGGTGTCGGATTTAGGTAGTGAAAGAGGGATACTTTCAGGTCCAATCAATGCAGATATTGGACAAAAAAGTCCAAATGCTCCGGAATCGAGTTATAGAGATGGTAAAAGTTCAGTGGACCTGCTACGGTCCTGAAGATGATACCTAGGAACATGAATATTCCATGCAGGTAGAGTACCCACAACGTTTTCAATAAATTTAGGAATTTTGATTCCTATTTTGTATATGCACTCAGGACAGTGCCAAAATAAGGGGAAGGGGATGTAACACCTCGGGTTTTGAGCCCCATATCAAATACTGTATTTTGTTAATTCTTGAGAGGACAGAGTTCCTAAACAATTATTATGAGGCCAATTTTCCTAGTAAATGTAATGTTTTGATCATTATTAATATAAAACACATCGTTGGCTACTAGACAGACAAGGACTAGAGTTATAGAGGGCTATGATTCTACAAGACAGGGGGCTTGAGGGCTAATAATTTATTTTATATTTTTAAATCACCCATTTTGTCTAATGGAGGAAATCATTTACGTAAACTTCTTGGGGGAAGTCCATGAGGTTCTTGATCCCCACGAATTACATAAACCCATCCTTGGTCTGTTGGGGGGGGTTCTCAAGTTCGTTGATTCTCTCATTCGTTGGTTCATTCTCTCTCTCACTCCCGTCCTCATTATCATTCTTTGTCTGGTTGCCTTACTCATTTATTCATTCATGTGTGCACTCCATTGATCGACGTTCTCCCTCTCGTGGATATTTCACTCCATTAATTCTTTCACACATTCATCTTTCTGCATCTATGTCTTGGCTCGAGAAAGGAAGACAAGCTGCTGAAGAGTAGACATGGTATTTTTGGATGTAGAGACTGTTGGTGTAATCCAACCATGATTTGAGGCCTGCATGTTTGAGATGATTTGGCCTGTGTCTAGCTTTGCTCACAACTGTGATTTCTGAGAGTCCCATCATGGAGATTCTGGACCAGCTGCACTGGATCCCTGGAAGGAGAAGGACAACCTGAGGGACTGCATGGAAGAGAAGGGAGAGGGTCCATTCTCTTGGGTTGTCCAATATGGGTAGAAGAGAGCTGGGTACTTGGATTATTGTGGGTTCTAGGAAACATGTGAGAGCTTGAGTGCTGACTGGTTTGGGAAGCCAAGTAACACTCTGGAACCATCCTTGTGTATTCATAGCCTTGACTCGGGGGTGAAATTGTTATTGAGAATTGGAACAACAATGTATAAGGTTGGGTGGAATTTCCTTGGTCTGCAGCCAGTCGATGGTTTCTTTTATAAAATATAAGTGCTCTCTGTTATGGAATTATTCACCTGTGTATGATTTATTCTGCTGTGTATTTATTTATCGTTGAATTCAATCTTTAGAATATGCATTCTTGTTGGTTATTGCTGTGCATGTCGCATGCTTCATTGTTTTTATGTTTAGCATCAATATTGATCAATGCATGTGAACCTTTTATGCATCCTTGTTATTTAAAGTTAGGACAGGGGTTGAATTAGTACATAGAAGGGAATGGAAGTTAGCGCGCCCGACCTATGGGTGGTTGGGTATGTTACAATGAATATTGTTATATTTTGAACATACCTCAGGTATGCTATAGGTTCTCAACAACATACATAGAAATCATACATTCTAAACTATGAACACAAATACACTGAGATGTATAAAAACTTATCACAACGAAAAATAAAACCAACAATTGAATCATACATAGTACATCATAATTTAATTCCCAAGTCACTTTTTCTTCATTCAATAAGATCTCAAAACAATGAGCTCTCGTAACCGGGAAAATGGCCCTTTCTTACAAATAAATAAAACACCAAAAACGCAAGGTTACATTTACAAAACAATTCTTCTCCACTATAGAAACCCTCCTCGATTTATCTGCCCAAATATACTTACTGTACTGAGGTCAAGATTCATCCTTTACACAGGCTGAAACCTTTCTCTACTTGCTGGTCACCAACATAGGCTTTCACAGTCTCTCCCTACCCCTTCTAGTAGATTGTACCAACCCACAAAAGATTGTCCCAAAACCTGTGGCTGATTGTACCAACCCTCAAGGACTGTCCCAAAATATACAACTGACTATACCAACCCTTCTCCTTGGAGGCCGAGTCTCCTAGACTCAGTGAATACCCTTCTACTTGTAGGCCGAGTTGTTGGTTGTGGGGCCTAATTATCTTCTTGATTTATAGGTCTTTGTTTTCAGCTGTGTTTATACCCCATGAATAATTTACACCCCGAAAGAATGTACACTGCTCCACACGGGGGAGTCCAGGGGCGGTTAACTCCCCTTTGAGGGTTCAGGGGTGAAGCCCCCAAAGAATTTTTTTCCTTGTAAATGTATATTGTAATTTCATAGTTAATCTGGACCGTTCATTATAAGGTCGCAGATCTGATGGTAGAAGTTATGTTAGGGTTTTTTCCTTAGAAGGAAACCCTCTTTTATGAGGGAAATGTATTGCGGCTATGTATCATTGAGAATATTGCATTATAAGTGAGGAGATTATGAGAGAAAGAAGAGGAAGTTACAACAGGTGTGTTGTAGGTTTTATCCCTTCATTTGCTAGATAATAATAAAGGAAGGACCTGGAAATTTCTCTAGTGGACGTAGCCCACACTGGGTGGACCATGTATATATGTGTCTCTATTGTATTGTGTATCTTCTATGTCTCTATTGTATTGTGTATCTTCTGTGTATCTTCTGTGTCTCTATTGTGTATTTTCTAACAACTGGTATCAGAGCGAAAGGTAACTTGCAAAAAAAGAGGGTTCTTGGTTCAAGTGGGAGAAATGGTGGAAGATGGAAAGTTTAGGGTCGAGAAAATTAATGGCCAAAACTACCAGTTATGGAAGATGCATATGTAAGATTATTTATATTATAAGGATCTATTCCTACCATTGGGTGGAAAATAAAAGAAGACGACGAACATGAAGGATGAAGAATGGGAGATTCTTGACATAAAGGCTCTAGGAACGATATGACTGAGCCTGTGAGTGTCGGTGTCTTTCAATATTTTGAAAGAAAAGACAATGAAGGAGTTGATGGACACATTGGATAAACTATATGAAAAACCCTCAACATCCAATAAGATATTTCTAATGAAGAGATTATTTAATATGGAGATGTTAGAAGGTGGGTCTATTGCAGATCATTTAAATGAATTTAGTACAGTTACTAATCAACTAAGTTCTGTAAAAGTGGAATTTTATGATGAGGTCAGGGCTCTTCTAATCTTGTGCTCATTTCCAGAAATCTGGAACGGCTTGGTCATGGCTGTAAGTAACTCTATCTCTAGTTCAAACACTTCAAAATTTGATGATGTTGTTGGTATTATCCTTAGTGAGGAAATGTGACAAAAAAGAATAGGTGAGACATCAGGTAATGCGTTAAACATGGAGAATAGGGGAAGACAAAAGGATAGAAGAAAGGGATCAGGGAACCATGAGAATTCTAGGAAGGGAAGATCCAAATCCAGACTCAGAAAGATAGAGTGTTGTAATTGTGGGAAGAAATGAAATCTAAAGAAAGACTACATAGCTCCAAAGAAACAAAGAGATGGACACACAGAGAAAAATAAGGAAGCAAATGTAACAAGTGATGTGTTACAATATTCTTTGATTATTTTTGTAGAAAATATTTTCGAGTCTTGGGTAGTAGATTCAGGGGCTTCATTTCATACCACACTCCATAGGAAACATTTTCTAGATTATGTTCAAGGTGATTTTGAACAGGTTCATTTGGGTGATGATGCACCATGAAAAATTGTTGGAATGGGAAAGGTAAAAATAAAGAAAAGGAATGGAAACCAATGGTTGTTGAAAGAGGTAAGACATATTCTAGATCTAAGGAAAAATCTAATTTCAATAGGGTAGTTGGCAAGTGAAGGTTGTATATCCATATTTACAGATAAGGTGTGGAAGGTCACCAAAGAATCATTGGTGATAGAAAAAGGAGAGAAGGTAGGTACATTGCATTTATGTACTGGTAACACTGAATCTTCTATATATTTATCTTCTACATGAGTGGATACAACATTGTGGCATCATAGGATTAGACACATGAGTGAGAAGGGGATGAAGATAATTCACAAAATAATTTGTTTCTAGATCTTAAACAAATTGATTTGTATTTTTTTGAGCATTGTGTTTATGGAAAACATAAGAGAGTCGGACTTCTAAGAGTCGGAAAAGAAAAGAAGAATGAAAGGTTAGATATTGTGCATACAGATGTGTGAGGACCAGCTCAGGTATCATCTCTTGGTGGCTCTCATTATTATGTTACTTTTATTGATGATGCAACTAGAAAAACTTGTGTTTATTGCATTCGAAAAAAGTCTGATGTTTTTGATACTTTTAAGAAATGGAAATCTTTGGTTGAGAATGAGACAGGAAAAAGGTTGAAGTGTCTCAGATCAAAAAATGGAGGTGAATATTGCTGCAAGGAGTTTGATGATTACTATTCATACCATGGGATTCATAGAGAGAAGATAGTTGTAGGAACACCACAAGAAAATGGTGTGTCAGAAAGGATGAATAGGACAATCATGGAATGTGCAAGGAGTATGAGATTGCATACTGGTTTGCCCTTACAGTTTTGGGAAGATGCTGTATATACTTCTGTTTACTTAGTAAACATAGGACCCTCAAGCTCTTTGGATGGTGGAATTCTAGAGGAGGAATGGATAGGTAAAAAGGTAAACTATTCTTTTCTGAAGACTTTCAGTTGTGAAGCATTTGTCCACATTGATAAAGAAAATAGAACAAAGCTTGAGGCAAAATCCAATAAGTGTACCTTTATTGGATACGGTGTTAATGATTTTGGTTATAACTTATGGGATTATGAAAATCACAAAATCATTAGGAGTATAGATATCATATTCAATGAGAAGGTCATGTACACTGATCAATTGTAGGGAAAGATACAAGAAAAAGAAAAACCAGAATACAAAGAGCTTGATGAGATTACTGAAAAAGAAACTCCAAAGGTACTAGAAAATAAAAATGTACAACAACAGGAGAAACAAGTACCTCAAACTCTTGCAAGTGTTGTTAGAAGATCTACCAGGTTAAGTAGACCCCCTGTATGATACTCTCCTTCATTGTATTATTTATTGTTTACTCATTCTGGTGAGCCAGAATGTTATGAAGAGGCAATGTAGGTAGACACCAAAAAGAAGTGGGAGCAAGGAATGAAAGAGGAAATGGATTCCCTGGTAAATAACCAAACTTGGGATTTGGTTCAGCTACCTGCAAAAAAAAGAGCATTACAAAATAAATGGGTTTACAAGTTGAAGGAAGAAGATGGAGGCAAAAATAAGTACAAGGATAGACTTGTTGTAAGGGGATTTGCATAAAATAAAGGTATAGATTTTGATGAAATATTTTCTCCTATTGTTAAAATGACTTCAATTAGCACTATTTTAAGTCTTGTGGTAGTAGAAGATTTGCATCTTGAACAATTAGATGTAAAAACAACTTTTCTCCATGGGGATTTGGAGGAAGATATTTATATGCAGTAGCCACAGCGGTATAAGGTCAAAGGAAAGGAGAATTTGGTATGAAGGTTGAATAAGAGCTTGTATGGCCTAAATCAAGGTCCAAGGAAGTGGTATTTTAAGTTTGAACGGCTTATGACAGAACGATGTTACAATAGATGTCATTCTGATCACTATGTTTATTTTAAAAGGATAGAAAATGGAAGCTGTATTATATTGCTATTGTATGTAGATGGCATGCTTGTTGCAGGGTCTAATATGTAGGATATAAATGTGCTGAAGAAGAAATTAGATAATTAATTTTCCATGAAGGATTTGGGTGCTACAAAGAAAATCCTTGGTATGAGAATAACAAGAGACAAGAAAAATCACATATTGACATTGTCTCAAGGTGAGTACATAGAGAAGGTGTTGGAGAGGTTTATAATGAAAAATGAAAAACTAGTTAGTAAGCCTTTGTCTAGCCATTTAAAATTAACTAAGGAAATGTGTCCCAAGACATAGGAGGAGATAGAATACATGTCCAGGGTCCCTTATTCATCAACAGTTGGCAGCTTGATGTATGCGATGGTTTGCACAAGACTAGATATTGCACATGCAGTGGGAGTTGTGAGAATGTATATGAACAATCCAGGTAAAGAACACTGGGAGGCAGTAAAGTGGATTCTCAGGTATTTTAGAGGTACCGCTACTCATGCATTATGTTTTGGAGGTTTAGACACTATTCTACAGGGATATGTTGATTCATATATGGCATGTGATAAAGATAGAAGGAGGAGCACCACATGGTATGTTTTTACTATAGGTGGAACAATAGTAAGTTGGATTTTGAACCTGCAAAAGGTTGTTTCACTTTCAACAATAGAGACAACGTATGTTGCTGTTACAGATGCTAGTAAAGAGATGATTTGGTTATAGAGGTTGGAAGAATTTGGAAAGAAGCAACAGAATATTAGGTTGTACTGTGACAGTGAGAGTTCCATTCATATTGAAAATAACTTAACCTTCTATTCAAAGAATAAGCATATACAACTCAAGTACCATTTCATACGATCTGTCTTGAAAGATGGAAATTTGAAGTTGGAAAAGATACACACTAGCCATAATCCTGCAGTCATGTTAACTAAGAGAGTAACCAGGGAGAAACTAAGTTCCTGCTCATTTTCAGTTGGTCTTCAAGTATGAAGGTGAAGATGAGAAATTTTCCAGGTCCGAGAAGGATCATAGTCCAACATATAAAACAATAGTGGAGTTGTTGAGATCAGTCTCCAAGTGGGAGATTGTTGGTTTTGGAGCCTGATTATCTTCCTGATTCAAAGGTCTTTGTTTTCAGCTGTGTTTATACCGCATGAATACTTTACACCCCAGAAGAATGTACACTCCTCCATGTGTGGGAGTGCAGGGGGGTTACCCCTCCTATGGGTTTAGGGGGCAAGCAGGGGTTCGAGGCGAAGCCCCCGAAGGAAAAATTTCCTTGTAAATGTATATTGTAATTTCATAGTAAATCTGGACCATTCATTATTGCTGGGGTATTTCACACACACCTAGGATTTATTTTTCCTAACGTTTTCCCTATGTTTATTAGTCATTATCCATTGTCCTAAAGTTTAGGGAGAATATTTCTCTAGGATAATATTCTCTTCAGTTTTCACTTCAGTTTGATTAGTTGAGTGGAGTCTAGATGCTACATTGGGATTATCATTGTGGAACATTGGGATCATCACCGAATAATGCACATTGTCCTTGGGATCATCACCAAACTATCCCATTACTCATGATTCCATGATATCCTCCTCACTTCACTCTATTTCAGTCATTTAACTGAATACTAGTAGACTAGTTAACTCAGACTAGGTGATAGTTCACTCCCGTAACTTCCTGAGGGACTAGACTAGGTGGCAGTTTGCTCCTGTAACTATTGGTGTGTGTCCAGATCACTCTAGACCACCACTATGGAACATTAGTTACTCATGTATCCTATATCTATTTTAAATTATTCACTCTTTGAGTGTGGAGTACGGTTAATGATAATTCTTCCATTCTTTCTCTCTTTCTTCTTATTTCTCAATTTCTCTTTGCAAATGTGTGTGGTATTTTCTAGCTAGATCTATTATGTGCAGGTTCAACACATTGCCAATTATAAGGTCTCATATCTGATGGTAGAAGTTATGTTAGGGTGTTTTTCCCTAGAAGGAAACCCTCTTTTACGAGGGAAATGTATTGCAGTTATGTATCATTTCGAATATTGTATTTTGGGTGAGGAGACTGTGAGAGAAAGACGAGGAAGTTACAATGAGTGTGTTGTAGGTTGTATCCCTTCATTTGCTAGATAATAATAAAGGAAGGAACTGGAAATTTCTCTAGTGGACGTAGCCCAGACTGGGTGAACCATGTATATATCTATCTCTATTGTATCGTGTATCTTCTGTGTTTTATTTCTGCATTTATTTTATTTTATTTCTCCACGATCTTATTTTTATAACACGATCCTTGTAGGGCACCTACAACTTTAACAACCCTCAACGAATTCCCCAAAATTTCCCAAAATATCTGTGGCTAGGATACTAACGCTGTTGGCTACCTCAATCCTAAGACAGGTTGTCCAAACTCCCTTTGAAAAAAAAATAGATCTAGTGGATGCCTTAAACACCTTCCCAAAAAACCTCTAAACAACTTAACTAAGGCCTACTCAACCCTCTCCATGGTTGGTTGAGGTCACCGAAACTTGTCTCCAAGAATGAATCTCACATTCACTCTTATTTTTTAGCTTTTTACTTGATCACCATTTATATAACTCAAAAGGGGTATGGAAGAAGCCCCTAAACCACTTAGAATCCATTCACTCAAAATCAACATTAAATTAGGATTATTTAATAATCAACAAACCCTCAAATCCCATCAACAAGCCCACAAATACCCACACTTCACACAAAGTATTTTCTTAAGGAAAAATCACAATGTGAGTGTCAAGAATGGCTCCCACATGCCCGACACCTAGGATGATGTGGGAATACCTCCCGATGCTACAAAAACATAAACACTCCCTCTTAGATAGGGAGGTATTAGATCAACCATTACCTGGAAGTGTCTATGTATCACACACTAGAAGTGGCTTTGCATTTGAACAAAGAAGGAAACTTTAGAAGTCATCATGGAATTTCTCAAGGATAGAATAATAATAAGGTTCGGTGCCCCTGCCAAGATCACAATCAACAATGCTAATGCCTTTAGCTCCCTTTATTTGGAAGAATTCTATTTCAAGTATGGGATCATCTTGTATCATTGTTCCAACTACTATCCCCAAGGAAACGGACTAGCATAATCAAGTAACAAGAATCCAATGAAAACTATCAAGAAGATTGTAGGAGAGAAAAATAAGGCTTGAGATAGTAAGATCAAATATGCTCTATGGGATGATTGCATCACAACCAAGACTTCCATAGGGAAGACACCATTTGAGCTAGTATACATATTGGAAGCCAAACTACCCATCAACCTTCAAATTCATACCCTCCAACTCACACAACAATACATGAATGATAATGAGGCTTTACAAGGAGGAATTGACCAATTGATAGAAATGGGTGAATCTAGGAGGGGTGCTTTGGATAAAATGGTGTGTAACCAAGATAATATTAAGGGAACACTTGATCACAAAGCAAGCAAAGGGATTTTAAGGAAGGAGACCAAGTTCTAGTATGGGACAAGAGGAAGGAAAAACTAGGAATGCAGAAGAATTTTGATAGTTTGTGGAATGGGACCTACCACATTGTGAGTGAAGATGGTGTCAACTCCTTTAAATTAGATACAGTTGAAGGGAAGAGGCTGTTTTACCTGTTAACGAATACCTTCTCAAGCCCTACTTCCTTGATGGGACCTGAACTTGTATCATAGATTAGCGTATGTAGGGCATTTACATCCTACATTTCATTTGTATATATGTTGCATCATGTATCCATGCTAGTATAGTTTTCATATTCTTATATATGCTACATTTTCATTTGTAGATAATGAATACATGTTAGGAAATCACACTTAATCATTGTATATTATTTCCTTATCATTTTTAAGGTAAGGACAATTTTTATTTTCAAGCATGGTTTTGTATTTATCACTAACGTCAGTGGATCACATCCACTAATAGATATTTCTAACAGGTGTTTTCACTTGAAGTGAGTGATGGATTTCAAGTCTTGGAAAACTAGATATGTTAAGGTTCTCGTGCACTCTATATTGAGAACATGTCCCAATGTTGGAGCCAGATGTTACCCCCCCACGCCTAGGGGTATCTAGAGTAGATCATGTTTCATGACCCAGAATGGAGAACATGATCCCAACCATGATGATGATAAACATGTCCACAAATTTCATCCCAACAACCATTTGTTGCTAGTTGAAGTGTGACTCTAAACATGTGCGGCTCTAAATAGGTTGCTGGTTTTCCCGGTATGGGTTTCCAGGGTAAAAAAATCCATGTAATGTGTGTATGTTCCATCATATCTTTTCCATTTTAATTAAGAATTTGTTTGCAGTAATTAATTGTACAAGTTTAAAATCTACACTCAAACCCCATGCTCTCATAACTACGGGGTGTGAATTTTCACACCCACCCTCTGTTGATTAATTGGATTGGTTGTCATTAATGTCAACCCTTGAAGAAAGTCTGGTAGCACAAAGGTTTGGGTAATGGAACCAAGTTTATTTGATGGATTATGGTATGAGTTTTGATATATTTTTAGGTAAGACTATTCTAGATGGATAGTACATGTCATGCCATTTCCGGTGGTATGTGGAACATCACATAAATTCTCACGGTTAGAGAGTTATGGCCATGTGAAGTTAGAGAACCCTCATGAGTCATCTAGAAGCCCCAAAAGGTCAAAGTAGTCAAAGTGGTTGCAACGAATAAATTATTTAAATAATAAAGTCAAGTGATGAGTGTACTATAAGTCAAAGTGGATACAAAATAAATTATTTAAATAATAAAGTTGATGGAGAAATTACTAAGTGGACAAGTGGTTGGAAGTGGGTTAGCCCTAAAATAAGGAAAGTGGGTTAAGATGGTTAGAAGGTAATTTAAATAATAAAGTGAAGTGATGAGTGTACTATAAGTCAAAGTGGATACAAAATAAATTATTTAAATAATAAATTTGATAGAGAAATTACTAAGTGGACAAGTAGTTAGAAGTGGGTTAGCCCTAAAATAAGGAAAGTGGATTAAGATGGTTAGAAGGTAACCCCTTGAGGAAGCTACATGAAAGTATAAATAAGAGGAAAGAGTCTCTCATTTTTAATTACACTTGATCATATTGAATATCTACAAGTGACTGAGGTAACCAAAGGATATCTAAGCCGAATTTCAGAGGGAAGATGAAGTAAATAAGGCCAAAATTCAAGGGAGGATAAATTCTTTTGATGATACTTTCTAAGGTATGCTATTTACAGGTCATCTCACCATTTTTTCAATAACGTTTTTTTTCTAGAATGATTCAGACCATGAAATTGGGAGGTAGTTGAGGAAAAATATCCAAGTAGCTGTGATAAAAATTTCAGCTTGTGGGTTGTTGTAGTTTTGGAGTTACACTCTGTTGAAAATAGGGTTTGTGGCTAGTCCTGAAACTAGTCTAAAACAAGTGTTTCGAGTAAAAACGTCATAACTTCTTCATGATAGATGAAAATTCAGTAAGACCAAATGTATTGGTTAGAGTACAGTCTTTAGTATTCTGTGTACCATTTTCATATCCATACAAAAAATATTCCATGTGGGGAATACTCTACAAGTTCTCTCTCTAGAATAAGCCAGAATTAAACAAGGTATGCCATTTTTGCTATAACTCCTTGTCTGAGAGGTTCCAAGTAGTGAAACCTAGAGGAATTTCATAAAAGACACTGAAGAAAATTGTGTACTATTTTCAGATCTTTTTTCACTACAGGTACATAGTTATGATTATTTCAAGTTAGGGTTGTTGACTAATCCAAAATTAGTCATGTGAGACTAAAGTAAAGTTTGATGAAAATTCTAGTCTTTTGTTGTTAAAGTTAAAGAAGGTTTGTAGGTATGTGATTGATCTAGGTGGATATTGGTGGCCACCCACCTTTACAGCTGGCTCAAAACAACTTTCTAGCAATTTTGATAATTTACTATTTTTAGCAGTTTTTCGGGTCCTGAACTTCCGGAGCCGTTTTGAGGCCCTAAATGACGTTTTTTGGGGTATGTTGTGGTTGCTAAATATTATGTGCAACTGTTGTAGTCCTTGGATAGATCTTTCCAATGGGATATCATACGCCTAAAACGGTGATTGCATGCAAAAGTTACAACCCCAGGAAGTTGATGTACTGACTTACCCAAACGGGGCCCACATGACTTTTGGCGCTTCATCTCCTAGGGTTAGGTTTTTGGATGTTTAGGGTTTTTAAAAATCCAGTTTATTGTAAAAAGGCCTTGAGAGCCTCATTGTAATCATCTTCTTGTGAATGAGTGCAACCGTCACATCTCTTCTCAGAGATAAGCCGCCACCATTCCAACAAGCTTGTTTTCCGCTGCATTTTACAGTTTCATCTTATTTCATTATTGAATAGAAAACCAATTTTACTGTATCTCTGTTATTCTATGTTAAGCATCTGGTAATAATTTGTAGTCATTTCATTTTGCTCATAAAATCTAGATCAGTGGTATTAGAGTGGTCTGCTCCTTGTCGTCTTAATGCATGTCCCCAACGAGGTTGGAGTACAAAGAGTTAGGTCTCGAGCTTGTTTCTCTTGAGGACAAAAGCTCTCGCACACCCAAGTGACCTCTCATGGAAGGAGAAAAGAAAGATGACGGGATAGGAGATCCTTTTAAACTGTTGATTGAGGAAGCCCTCACGCAATAGAGGAATGAGATGATGGATAATTTTGCGCAAATCATTCGGCGACTACCAACAGGCAACATATCTCCTTCAAGCGGAGGCACCGCCCCCTTCAAGGTACAAATAAACTTCAATATTCCTATATTTGAAGGTCAGATAGATGCAGATGATGTAGACAAGTGGTTGAATCTACTAGAAGGGTATTTTTCTGTCCATAAATTTTTGAATAGAGAAAAGATTACTTTTGCGCTCCTCAAAGCCGTTCCCCATGTGAAATATTGGTGGGAAACTTTTTGTGAGCAAAAGGAAACAGAGGAACCCTCCTTATTTATAGTCACAACCACCTAGGAATCCTCCAGGGATGCTATTAAGGAACAATACTACCCTGTCAGAAGTTATGACGACTTGTATACCAAATGGACCACACTGCGGCAAGAAAGAGACCAAGCAGTGCCAGATTTCACAAATATCTTCCATACCTTGCGCACCAATATGGGTATCAAAGATTCAGAGTGCCATCTGGTACTCAAGTATCGCAGTGCTCTGCATAGATAAATCTAGACCAAAATGAAATTTCTGGACATCTCATCCTTGGGAATGGCCTACCGATATACTGTCAAAATCGAGCAGAAGCTCAAACAAAAGACGTGACAATTTGGGCCAGGGAACCCCTCACAACAAAATCCATGTGTTATCACCCCATAATTTATGGGAATCATCTTATGACTTAGATATTATCTTTATCTGGTGATTTGGTTCACAAATGATATTGCATTCTTCAAATAATTTGTGAAAAAAGAAAAAGAAAAAGAAAAAGAAAAAAGAAAAAGAAAAAGAAAAAAGAAAAAAGAAAGAAAAGAAAAGAGGGCAGAAAAGAATTGAAGCAAAGGCCCCATGCAATAATAGCAACTTGGTCATACCTTTCAAGCATGACCAAGTTCTTTTAAATTTTCAATGCTGATAGGTTAGTGAATGCATCTGATCATACTGTCTAATCTTGATCAGATAGCCGCTAGGTTAGAATTAGTGAATGCATCTGATCATACTGTCTAATCTTGATCAGATAGCCCCTAGGTTAGAATTAGTGAATACATCTGATCAGACCGTCTAATCCTGATCAGGTAGCCCCCAGAAAGAATAAAATCTTGACCCAACTGTTTAATCTGGGTTAATTGCCTTGTGACAGTAGGTTAGGACGTAGGTTAATTGCCTTGTTTCCCTTGCCCGAGTGAAACCAGAACGATAAAGATGTTACCCTATGACTCCAATGCCTAAATGAAATTGAATTGATGTCCCCCTTGGTGGTGTATGTGAGAAATATCGAAAGAAACCCGTGAAAATACCCTTATCCTAAGTTTTTCCCACATATGATTTTTTTTCTGCCCCCACCTATGTCTCGTTCACATTTCAAAGGCTTAGATCATGGCGCTGCAATCAACGACTCACAGTTGATTCTGGAACCCCCCATCCGTTATGCTTTTAACGGAGGGGGGGGGGGTCTGATACCATCGATAGATTTTGCGCAGATATGGACGGTCCAGGATGGAGTGCGCAAATCCACGGTCTATAATGCTAGTCGGACCCCCCCTTCCATTCTATCTTTAATGGAGGGGGGGGGTCTGAGATGGTCATAATGCAGGCGTAGATCTGGATGACTCTAAACAGAGCGCTTAAATCTATGATCTACAATGAAAGTCGGACCCCCCCCTCCGTTCTGCCTTTAATGGAGGGGGGGGTCCGAGATTGGTGTTAAAAAGCAAGCAGAGATCTGCGGTCAGAAATCCAACGCGTAGATCAACGGATCGTGGTGATTTCCGGACCCCCCTTGGTATTCTATCTTTAATCAAAGGGGGGGGGGTCCGGGAATGAATCTTCCTCATATCGGCCCCCCTGTTACATGTGTCGTCACCCTATTGGTTCACGAGTCCCATCCTCCACATGCTGTCTGACACTCCATCTCCCCTGGACGTCACCCTTCACTGAGCCCACTTGTCCCACTTGCGTCTGGATCTGAGTCCCATCCCGTTATTACTGCCAGCCCCTGGTGTCAGCGCCATAACACCCTCCACTCATGAACAACCCCCTTTGGTGACTTTACCCCCAATCACAAACCTCCACGTCAGTCGTCCGTATATGCTGTTCACCGTCACCTACCATATCACCCCAAGTGGCCTGTTATACATTAATGACTGGATAAAACGCCCATTGTCATGCTGACCATTTTCCCGCGTCCGACCGACCCAGTTTTGAATAAAAACATCGTTGTGCCCACTTTCACTCATTATTCATCCCTCGTGCCAGAAACCAACCATCGCACCAGAGAACCTATCTATCCTTTTTCCATTACTTCCCCGTCGTTTTCCCTCCACCACCAGTAGACCCCACTAACGTTGTTTGTTGCAGGTACAGTCGTTGAGATGGCGTCTAAAACGAGGCCCGCTGAAGAGGAAGAGAATCCATTCATCCCTCCTCCGGTCGATCTTGATAAAATCCCTCTGGTAGAAAAGGACCGCTTGATAGCGGACACAGCATCCAGCTTTGATTTCTCTGATCTGCAATCATGGCTCCGACAAATTTTCCTAGATCAGAGTGATGAGATTGGGCTCTGGGAGTCTAATCTGCCCCTATATCTGTTCCCCCAAGTCCACCATTTCCCAGAGTTTGCGCTCAAGTGCCAAGCTCACTACGTCCCCGAACAGAAAGCCATTGTTTCCTCCTTGGGGGACGTCCTCTTCTTCATTACCCCAGAGGATATCGACCAAATGATGCAGATAACCCGCCCAGATTCTGTAACCCCATTCAACCTGGAAGTCCTCACCAAGCTCTACCATAAGATGACTTTCCCGCAAAGAGCTCAAATCTTCGAGCTATTTTCCCCTCCTTCCTCTCCAATCCCGACCACCAGTCCCCCATATCCTTCTTCCATATTTTCCATCAAAGGGAATCAGATTGTTTCAGCTGTGTGTGCTCTACTTGGATATTTTTCTGACCAATGGGTAGACGAACCCATCCTAGGTTTCATATCCATCTTTTCGAATGATGAACTACCCACCACTCAATTCGATTACAGTACTTTCTTGGCCAACAACATCCATGAGAAATTCATGAACTTCACCACTGAGGGCGTGTTCAGGTACTCATCCATTCTGGCCTACATGTTCTTGTACTTTCAAGCAGACAGGTTCAACTTCTCCATGCAGAAGATGGACTCCGACGGAAATCCACAGCCAGTCTCAGCATGGACGTCCCTCCTAAGGCGAAATTCGGCCGAATATGATTTCACAACGTTCATTGACCAGTTCTACCACCCTGTGGTAAGTATGCTGAGTGGTGTGCCTGAGCCACGAGTAAATGAAGAAGTCCGGAGAGTTCTGCATCTCTCAGAAAGTGCGAAGACAGGAGACTGGTACTTGTACCAGAATCACTTAGAAATCCGAGTCTATGGGTGCGAGTTGGCACCATACAAGCTTCCGAGATACATACCGGTAAGAGTTTTCGCACTAGAATACATTAGGCAAATTATGAATTCTGATGATATTCACTTTGTCTCCTTCAAAAAGAAACAACAGTTGCGGCTCAAAGGGCAGATAGGTTCATTTATTTGCAATAACAGAGGCGCTGGTGATGAAGTAGACAAACTATTGAGGGAAATGAAATTTCCAACTAGCTTCACCTGGCATTATGATCCTCATGGAATCATTTCTGATATGAGACTTAGAAACAAGACTGGCCCATATACTCATGAGCTTAGGCCCGAAGTCGAAAAATTTGCCAACCAAACTGAATGGGAGCCCGATACACTGGAGGATGTGGAATCTGTTGTCAGGACAGAACAGTAGAGGCCCTCGACAAGTGCACTTCCCGCTATCACGCCTCAAGCTCTCAAGGAAAAGAGGCCTCGATAGGAGTCATCTCCTCCTATAACAGAGGTATCAACGGAGGAATTTCAAATTCACTCCAAAAAGCTGAAGACCATTTCAACGCCTGGCACAACAGCAGAAGCCACCACGTTGACTACCATAGTGACCACTACAGGGGCCAAGCAATTCACTTCATCTTTTGGCTCTAGTCAGCATAAAGAAGTAACAGTAAAGTCCAGGGATTCTCCCTTGGATACTCCACCAAGCAAGACTGGGCCCCATCTGGGCATTTTTGAAAAATATGATTTAATCAAGAAAAGGAACCAGTCACTCACCAGCAACGCTTATGCACAATTCCAGAAGCAGTCCTCCATAGCCCAACACAGGTTACTCTCAACATTCGATACAGAAAAGGGAAAGATGCATATGGCATACCTCCATGCACTAGTGCCGGACCCCAAGGTTATATCTGATTACAAGAGGACCACGTTTGAATTCCAAGCCAAGGATGTGCATCCGGCAGATCAAATGGATATGCATAAGCAAACTGGGGAGATGATTTCCCATACTTTAGCCCGCGTTGCAACTTCTGCAGCAAAGTATCGGACGGCATTGAGCAATGCCCAGACCCAACTGAAGATAGAGAAGATGTCTTCCTTCACGAAAGACAACAAGATAAAGACTCTCAAGGAGCTGGTCCTCAAGATCGGCTACGACCCGACGAATGTCAAGGATGCCGAGGAAATGATTAAAAAGAAGAATGCTGACATAGCCGCGTTGAGAAAGCAGCTAAAGCTCCCTCCAACAGAAGATCCGCAGACAAAAGAAATAGCTGAAAGAGAAGGAAAAAAGGATGAGATGCTGAGACTTCTCATGGAGCAGAGTGCGCAGTTAAGGGAGATGGAGGCCGAAATGGAAAAGATTTTAAAGGAAAAAGAACAGACGAAGACAGGGGAGGGAATCACCTTAAGTGCTATCCCCATTGCAGGATTGAGCACAGCGACAGTGACAGCAGTTCCGTCCACAACTACAGAGCAGGTACCTGAAGGCACCATAGACCTGGCCAAGTCTATGGAGAGAATGAATTTGCAGGAGTCTGAAATTAGCAGACTTAAGAAAGAATTAGAAAATCTCCAGGAGCTGAAAACTTCCTTTCAGACTAGTCTGTCAAAGGAAAAGCAGATGAACGAGCAGATGAGGAAAGAGCTGCAACAGCTACAGAAACAAACATTAACCAGGAAAGCCTTGGCTGAAGTTAAAGAACTTGTGTGGGCTGATATCTCTAAGTCCATCAATGAAATCTGGCCAATGGTTCAGATCATGTTCGAACAAAACGAGTTGCTCGAGAGGAGCAAACAGGCTATAGAGAAAATCAGGACTGAATTGGGCGACATGCCAACCCAGGCCAATGAGATCATAAGGTTCCTAAATTCTAAGACACGGGAAGAACTCGAGAAGCTGAAAATTGAAGATAGGACAGAAACCATATTGGAAGTAAAAAGAGTTCTGACCAAAAGAGGTCTCATGCTTCAGCTAGAAGAGAGGATTCAAATCATGGACTAGGGAGTGCAAAGGTTCTTCCACAAGATAGATGCTCTGACAAAGAAAGGCCTGCCTGGCATGAAGGTCATAAAAGACAAATTGATGACGCTCCCCGATTATAAGAAGAAGTTGATCGAAGTATCCAAGGACTGTGCTAAATTCGCAGGGATACAATCAAACATCACAGGTAGAGCTTTCATGGAGGCACTGCACTTGGATATTGAGATCCAGCATGAAATTAAGCACATTTTCGTCGTCAAGCCTACTTTCGCTAAGTACACAGACATGGACGAAGTGTACCGGAGGTTGCTCAAAGTGACAGTGCCAACTCATATCCGATGGGAAGAGCTGTACGATCTACTAGATTAGTAGATGAGCTTTCATTTCCAGTCAGCTGTCCTGTCAGCAGAGGATGCAGAGGCACCTCACCAACGGCCTACCCAGAAGTTCAACAAACAGTTATGATGAATCACCAAACGGTTTTTGATTAGTTGAGTTAGTTATGCTAATAATAGTATGGACACGTCCTTGTCAGTTATGACAGGATCCTTTGTATTTTGACTTATAAATACTTCTTTTTTCAATGTATTGA
>JASDQU010011544.1:67690-110853 GCA_032191745.1 Picea mariana | reverse complement strand
CATAACTTTTTTTATAGAACGATTCAGATGGTGAAATCGCTATGGTAGTGAGAAGACATATCAAGGTACCTATGGTAAAAGTTTCAGCTCTTGATTCGCTATAATTATGGAGATATACTCTGTGGAATATAGGGTTTGTGACCAGTCCTGAAATTAGTCAAAAAACAGGTTTTCCGGGTAAAACAGTCATAACTTTTGCATACAGACTCCAAATGCAGTGGGACCACTTCCATTGGAAAGAGTACGGACTTTAGTTACTTGTGTGCGATATTCAGAATCGGATGTTAAATATTGAGCGCGGGGCATGCTGTACAAGTCGGGTCTTCTGAACAGACCAGAATTGAATAAAGTTTCATTATCTCTCATATATTCTTGGGTGGAAGGAAGGGGCACGGATAGAGAGTTCAGATCTCTCTTGATATTGGAGGATTGTATCTTCCTATTGGAGGTTTATCCCTCCCTTTACATTTTGGAAGCTGTAGCTACCTTTGGAAGTCATTACTTCCCTTGAACAAAAAGTATTGATTATTTCTCATATATTGTGCATGGTATATTGTGGTGTATTGGTGTAACTCTTATACTATTGTTCATTGATCATTGGATATAATTGAATGGTTTAAGTATAAGTTGAAAAATGTTTTAAATTGTACTTGATACTGATTCACCCCCCTCTCAGTATCAACACCAGGTGGATATTGATGGCCACCCACCTTTCTAGCTGGCTTAAAGCAACTTTCTAGCAATTTTGATAATTTACTATTTTTAACAGTTTTTTGAGTCGTGAACTTCCGGAGCTGTTTTGAGGCCCTAAATGACGTTTTTTGGGGTATGTTGCAGTTGCAAAATTTCATCATGAAATTTTGTGCAACTATTGTATTCCTTGGATAGATCTTTCCAATTGGCTATCATATACCTAAAACGGTGATCATATGCAAAAGTTACGACCCCGGGAAGTTGATATACTGACTTACCCAAACGGGGCCCACATGACTTCTGGCGCTTCATCTCCTGGGGTTAGGTTTTTGGATGTTTAGGGTTTTTGAAACTCCTGTTTATTGTAAAAATTCCTTGAGAGACTTATTGTAATCATCTTCTTGTGAATGAGTGTAGCCGTCACACTCTTCTTAGAGATAAGCCACCACCATTCCAGCAAGCTTGTTTTCCGCTGCATTTTACAGTTTCAACTTATTTCATTATTGAATAGAAAACCAGTTTTACTGTATCTCTGTTATTCTGTGTTAAGCATCTGGTAATAATCTGTAGTCATTTCATTCTTCTCATAAAATCTGGATCAGTGATCATATACACCAGGCCTATTACAGAGCTACAAATCATATTTGGATGATGAACTTGATGAGGGATTTTGGTTGAGGTACATGTTGGGTACATGGTTGAGCCAAGTAGTTGATGAGTTGACACATACATGAGGTCTATAGTTGATGATGTTGGTACATCTTGATGAGTCATAGTTTATGTGTATTTGATGCATGATTGGTACATATTTGGTGCATGGTTGATGCACTCGTTGATGGTACAAGTTGAGGTACAGGTTGGTGCATGGTTGATGCATTTGTTTATGGTACAGTTTGAGGTACATGTTGATGTATGGTACATGTTGGCACATGTTATTGGTACATGTTGTTACAGGTTGTTTGGTACATGTTTACAATAATATATCTCACAGTGATAGTGTGAAATTGGTTCCATCATTCTACTTCTACGTCAGGGCAGTTGGACATGGCAATGACAGGTGGTTTTAGCCACCTTTTGGTTGTTGCCGGAGAACATAGGGGGTTGTAGCCTCCTTTTGGTTGTAGCTAGATAATTGGGGAGTTAGAGCTTCCCTCAGGTTTTAGCCTAAGAAAATAGGGGGTTGGAGCCTCCTTCCAGTTGCAGCTGGAAAACAAAAGAAGTTGGTGGTTCCAATGAATGTAATTCTTGAAGACATATAAGAAAAATAATTCCATGGTTTTCTCCCACTTTGGGTTTCCATATAAAAACACTGGTGTACTGTGTATGTGTATGATTTCTCATATGTTCATTGTTTATTTACTTTGCAAATATTGGATGATAATGATAAATTTATATAACACTTGCATTTTGTGATAGAAAATGATATTATTGCTCTATTACTGATTCACCCCCCCTCTTAATAATCCAATAATTGGTATCAGAGAAGGTTTCTTCAAGAAAAAAATTAACCACTGGAAGGAGATCATGGATTATTCTAAGAATGAAGTACCAATGTTTAATGGTAAGAATGGTTTAAAGCATGAGATGTGGAGCAGAAGGACGAAAGTATTTTTACAGGCACATGGGCATTATATTTGTCTATCAATTGTTACAGGACATGATAGTTCAAAAAGGGAAAAGACTGCAACCAAGAAGGAAGTGAAGAAAAATAAAAAATAGCAATGGATTTCATCTGGGAAGGATTACCTAATCATATAAGAGAAAAGGTTGGTAAATGTTCATTAGCCAAAGTACTTTTGGATAAGCTACATGATATATATTCTTCACCCATCACAGATTCAGAAAATGCCAAGGAAGATGCAGGTATATATTAAGAATAAATATGTTCACCATGTCAAACAAATTCAAAAAATGAAGAGTACATAATCAACATAGGTATGCTATTTTTCTTTAATTGTGAAAAACGAGGACATCTTGAAATAGAATTCCATGAGACAGAAAAAAATTGAAAAGGAAGAAAATTATGAAGAAGAATTGATTAGTGCTTTATATGAACTAAGAAAAGAAAGAGAATAAAACAAGTGACTCAAAAAAGAATTGATGAAACAAAATGAAAGTGCTCTCATTTTTGAAGAAGCCCAACAAGTCATCAAGAACTTAAGAACTCAGCTAGAAGAATCCAGAAAGATCGAAGAAAATATTAAAGATCAAAAACAACATTTGGAAGCCAACATAGCAACACAGAAGGAAGAAACATAAATGAGAGAGAATATATTGAAAGATCATCTTAAGGAAATAACTAACGATCTAAACCAGCTTGAGGAAGAGTTTGGTCAAGAAGAGAAAGGACTTGAAGAAGAAATAATCACATTAAAAATCCAGCCTGAAGAATAAAAAAAAATAGAAGACGTCATGAAGTCTCAGATAATGAAGAAATAAGAAGAGGTTGAGAATCTTGAAGAACAAGTTGTCACATTGAGAACTAAAATCGCCAAGATCAACAAGAATGTTGAAGAGACATAAACATCCACATCAGTTATAGAGAATGAAGAGAAGCACTCTATGTTGCTAGAAAAAAAGAATGAAGAAAAGAAAAAGAGTTGTGCAGAAGTACTCAAAGGAAAGAATCATGGTCAACCAGAATATAAGAAAACTATTGAAGATACATCTTCAAGAAGACCATCCACGTTCAAACCACAAAGAAGCTTCAATCATGATCATGATCAGTCAAGGAAGAAATTCAGAAGGACTATGCCACAAAGAGGATCATTCACTCTCGGGTATGCAAATTTCTTTTATTGTCATTGTTTTTATTGTACTAATTTTGGACATAAGGTTGCAGATTGCAGGGATTATAAAAAAAATGTTCAACCAAGAAATGCTTATGTGGCCCCACGTAACATTGAATGTTACAAATGTCATAAATATGGACACATAGCTAGTGATTGTAGAAGCATGATCAATACTTCCATGAAAGAGAACACTAATATTAGATATAAGAAAGTTTGGATAAGAAAACATGAAGAACAGGTGAACAAAGACCAGGTCCCAGAGATGGCAAGATTGGTAATAAAATGAGATGAAGAAAATTCTACAGAGAAAATGAAAGATGTCAGATATAGAAAGGTTTGGAAAATAAATGAAAGAAAAGAAGTACATGTAAACAAGGAACATGTTCAAGAGATTGTACTTTCAGGCATTGTAGTGAAAGATGAATCCGCAGACATAAATAAATAAGTCAGAGCTTAGAGAGATGATGAATCTACCAATGAAGATGATGATGGATACACATCAATGCATGAATTGTTCTGATCCATCTGGCTTAGAGACTCCCAAGTAATATGAATATTATATAGGTGGAGTCTATGCGATAACTGTGATAGACCAAAGAACCATCCTTCGAGCATCTTGCAGAGTTTGAGTAGACAATCCAGAGTAGCCAGTTAGCAGAAGTACAATTTGATAGTTGTAGTAGTGAAGACTTCATGATAGTATAGTAATAAATGGGTCAACATTATGGACATTTGTGCAGTAGAGTCTTGGACAATATGGACAGAGATGGATTTGTAAGAACACTTAGTAGGTTTGGAAAGATATATGATAGTGGATGAGAGCATGGATTCATAGATTGGTATGTAAAGGATACACACAAGTTGAAGGAATCGACTTTGAAGAGATATTTTCCCCAGTTGCCAGAATGGAAGCAATCCAATTGCTTTTATCTTATGCATGCTCCAAGAATATTAAAGTGTATCAGATGGACGTGAAATTGAATTTTCTGAACGGGGAACTTGAAGAAGAAGTCTACAATGAATAAACAAAATGATTTTAGTTTTCAGAGAACACAAATTATGCATGTAAATTAAAAAAGGCCTTGTATGGTATAAAACAGGCTCCTAGAGCATGGTACTCTAGAATGGATAAATATTTATAACAAGTAGGGTTCAGAAAAGGAAGTACAAACAACAATCTCTACATCAAGGTAACTCGAGATGGTATTTTATTAATTGAAGTTTATATTGATGATATTATTTTTGGAAGTACTGATGATAGGTTAAGCCAAAAACTTGCAAAGGATATGCATAATGAATTTTAAATTTCATTACTTGGAGAACTATCCTTCTTTCTGGGTCTTCAGATACATCAAAGAAACCAATGAATTTTTATTTCTCAAACTAAGTATATTAGAGAAATGCTAAATAGGTTCGGAATGGAAGATTGCAAACCAGTTACCACTCCTATGCAAGCTAGTTGCAAGTTGAGCAAAGATGATGATTCAAAGTATATAGACCAGAGGAAATACATGTTAATGATTGGTAGCTTACTATATGTGACAACATCCAGACCAGATGTAATGTAGGAAGTTGGACATGAGGCACGATTTCAAGCAGAACCAAAGGAATCACATGTATTAGCAGTGAAGAGGGTTTTTAGATATCTTAAAGGAACAAAAGAGTTTGGATTATGGTATCCAAAAGGAAAAGATCTATCACTTATTTCCTACACAGATGAAGATTGGAAAGGTTGCATTGATGAACGACAAAGCACCAATGGAGAAAAATTCTACTTGGGTGAGTGTTTAGTATCATGACGAAGCAAGAAATAATCATAAATATCCTTATCTACAACTGAAGTAGAGTATATTGAAACAACATCATGTTGTACACAGGTTCTATGGATGAAACAAACTCTGACAGATATACATGTTGAGTATGATGAGCCCATTCCAATCTATTGTGATAATACAAGTGTCATCAATATCTCAAAGAACCCAGTGATGCACTCCAAGATGAAGCACATTCCAATCAAGTATCACTTTCTACGGAAAAAAGTTACAGAGAAGAACATCAGAGTTGAATATGTGGGAACAAAAGAACAAGTGACATACATCTTTACAAAACCACTTCCACAGGAAGCCTTTGAGTATCTTTTCCAGAGACTCGGAGTAATTTCTACTCCAAAATGAATTATTTTGAATTCTTATCTTATATGTCTTAAATTTACATGAGGAAGCACCATAAAGAGGACAGTTCAAGTTGGGAGATCAGTTTCAGGAAGAGTTCAGTCAGGGGGAGCAACCCTGAATGGAAATATACCTTTTCCATTGATGACAAAGAGGGAGAGATTTATCAGATGCAAAGGTAAATGCTTGGAGAAAGAGCACAGAGGCATGGTTCCAGGGGGAGCGATGGTCACAGGGGGAGAAAGAGTGATATGAATTCAATATTGCATCAGAGTGTTTCCATCAATGCCAAATGGGGATATTTTTGATTAATTGGTTTGGTTGTCATCGATGTTAACCCTTGAAGAAAGTCCAGTAGCACAAAGGTTTAGGTAATGGAACCAAGTTTTTTTGATGGATAATGGTATGATTTTTGATATATTTGTAGGTAAGACAATTCTAGATGGATAGTACATGTCATTCCATTTTCGGTGGTATGTGGAACACCACATAAATCCTCACAGTTAGAGAGTTATGGCCATGTGTAGTTGGAGAACCCTCATGAGTCATCTAGAAACCCCAAAAGGTCAAAGTAGTAAAAGTGGTTGCAAAGAAGAAATTGTTTAAATAATAAAGTGAAGTTATGAGTGTACTATAAGTCAAAGTGGATACAAAATAAATTATTTAAATAATAAAGTTAATGGAGAAATTACTAAGTGGAAAAGTGATTAGAAGTAGGTTAGCCCTAAAATAAGGAAAGTGGGTTAAGATGATTAGAAGGTAATTTAAATAATAAAGTGAAGCGATGAGTGTACTATAAGTCAAAGTGGATACAAAAGAAATCATTTAAATAATAAATTTAATGGAAAAATTACTAAGTGGACAAGTGGTTAGAAGTGGGTTAGCCCTAAAATAAGGAAAGTGGGTTAAGATGGTTAGAAGGTAACCCCTTGAGGAAGCTACATGAAAGTATAAATAAGAGGCAAGCGTCTCTCATTTTTAATTACACTTGAAAATATTGAATATCTACAAGTGAATGAAGTAACCAAAGGATATCTAATCCGAATTTCAAAGGGAAGGTGAAGTAAAGAAGACCGAAATTCAAGGGATGATAAATTATTTTGATGATGCTTTCTAAGGTATGTTATTTACAAGTCATCTCACCATTTTCACAATAATTTTTTTTCTATAATTATTCATACCATAAAATTGGGAGGCCGTTGAGGAAACATATCCAAGTAGCTGTGATAAAAATTTCAGCTTGTGGGTCATTGTTTTGGAGTTACACTCCGTGGAAAATAGGGTTTGTGGTTAGTCCTGAAACTAGTCTAAAACAAATGTTTCAGATAAAAAAGTCATAACATCTTCATAATAGACCCAGATTCAGTAAGACCAAATGTATTGGTTAGATTATATTCTTTAGTATTATTTGTACCATTTTCAGATCCATACAAAAAATATTCCATGCGAGGAACGCTATACATGTTCGCTCTCTAGAATAAGCCAGAATTCAACAAGGTATTCCATTTTTTCTATAATGCCTTTTTTGAGAGGTTCCAAGTAGTGAAACCTCGAGGAATTGCATAAAAGACACTGAAGAACATTGTGTGATATTTTCGTATGTTTATTCATTACAGGTACATAGTTATGATTATTTCAAGTTAGGGTTGTTGACTAATCCAAAATTAGTCATCTGAGACTAAAGTAAAGTTTGATGAAAATGATAGTCTCTTGTTGTTAAAGTTAAGGAAGATTTGTAGGTATGTGATCGTATACACCAGGTCTATTACAGAGATAAAAAACAGATTTGGATGATCAAATTGATGAGAGATTTTGGTTGAGGTACATGTTGGGTACATGGTTGAGACAAGTAGTTGATCAGTTGGCACATACATGAGGTGTATATTTGATGATGTTGGTACATATTGACGAGTCATAGTTTATGTGTATTTGATGCATGATTGGTACATATTTGGTGCATGTTTGATGCACTCGTTGATGGTACATGTTGAGGTACAGGTTGGTGCATGGTTGATGCATTTGTTTATGATATAGGTTGAGGTACAAGTTGTTGTATGGTACATGTTGGCATAGGTTATTGGTACATGTTGTTACAAGTTGTTTGGTATAGGTTTACAATAGTATATCTCACAGTGATAGTGTGACAATGGTTCCATCATTCTACTTCTACATCAAGGCGGTTTGAGGGGGCTAGGATAGGTGGTTGTATCCACCTTCCGGTTGTAGCCGAAGAACATAGGGGGTTGTAGCCTCCTTTTGGTTGTAGCCAGAGAATTGGGGAGTTGGAGCTTCCCTCGGGTTGTAGCCTAAGAAACTAGGGGGTTGGAGCCTCCTTCCAGTTGCAGCTGGAAAAGAAGGGAAGTTGGTGCTTCCAATGGATGTAATTCTTAAAGACATAAGAAAAACAATTCCATGGTTTTCTCCCACTTTGGGTTTCCACGTAAAAACACCGGTGTACTATGTGTGTGTATTATTTCTCATATGTTCATTGTTTATTTACTATGCAACTATTGGATGATAATGCTACATTGATATAACACTTGCATTTTGTGATAGAAAAGGATATTATTTCTCTATTACTGATTCAACCCCCCTCTCAATAATCTAACACCCTCTTACATGTATCCAATGATTGGTCTCTCATAAACTCAAGGGAAGATAAAAAAGTTCACTCAAAAAAATAATTTTAGGAAATTTTAGGAATTTAAGACAGATGAATAAAACCCCCTTAAACCCCTCCTCTCTTGTGGAAACTTAACCCCCATGAATATGTTCATGTCTATGTGCATCCTTCATCACATTTTATTTATTATTTTTGATATACAATGTTTTCATATTACATTTCTTGGCCCAAAACCATATATCATATTTACATTATACATCGCTAAAATGGGGATAAAAAACATGGATGTTACATTTGGGGTCATATCATATACATTTAATCCCATATATACCCCCCCTGGGGTCATATCAAGCTTATTTCTTATAGATTTGAAATCCCTCCTTTCCTCATACCCATCAAAAGGATGCCATAATGATGCAGTGCGAGTCTTGACCCCCGACCTTCTGCTCACAGGATTGATTCTAATTCCCTTTCTTCTAAGCCAAAGTGGCTCTTTAGATCCCCCAAACAGAATCTCTGCTAAAATCTGACCCAGTCCACAAGTCCTTTCTTCTTTCCTCACGGCCTCTGCATGAGCCATGAACAATTTCCCCACAGGAAACTATTATCGGGCTTTGGGGTTTCGTCCTTCCCATTGTCAAGAGTCTCTTACCTCTCCAATTCTCGATCTCCGATGTGCTCCTCCTCTATGAGATAGCCCTCCTAGATAAGCTCCCACCATATTACCACTACCTCTATGACCGTGTCCTTACCTCCTTTCGAGGCTACTCCTATCGGAGTTTCGACGCTTGCAATGTCAAAATTCGCATGTCCTTAGGGTCCGCGATCCTCCGATCCCCGATATGCTCCTTTTCTAAGATTTATCCCCTTCCGGCTATGAAATGGTCCATGTGACCGCTACCTCGGGACCATAGTCAATCCTCCTATCGAGGTTTCCAATGTCAATGTGCACACATCCTCTGGACTCTCGATCCTCCGACCCCCGATGTGCTGTCAACTTCCGCCCTTTGACACGATCAACGATTGTAATAGGTCACTGAGATCAACGCTCCAGATCTCTCCCGAGATTTCAGGGTTTCAAATGTCCANATCCTCCTATCGAGGTTTCCAATGTCAATGTGCACACATCCTCTGGACTCTCGATCCTCAGACCCCCGATGTGCTGTCAACTTCCGCCCTTTGACACGATCAACGATTGTAATAGGTCACTGAGATCAACGCTCCAGATCTCTCCCGAGATTTCAGGGTTTCAAATGTCCAAAAACATTTGACTCCAAGACTCGTGATCCCTCGAATCCCAACACACCCCTTCCTTCTCAGCTCTAGCCCTTCCTGGCTATACCATGGTCCATGTGACCACTACCATATGAATGTAGCCATACCTCTCGTCAGGGTTTCGGGGTTCACGTTGTCAACATGCATATGCCCTTGGAACCCATGATATGCCGATCCCCAACTTCCTCCGGATTTCTGACACCCGTCCCACCAGAATGGACGGTCCAGATTCTATGTCGGGTTTCCACTATTGATTTCCCCGATCCTTTGTCCACGGGAATACCGATTTACCGATTCCCGATGCGTTGGTCCTCCAACGACTCCCATCCTTTGACCTGCCACCTGTACTCCTCACTCCTCTATGGCCTCACACAGTTGTACTCTGCCTGTCGGAGTATCGCGTTTCGCGATATCACGACTCCAACTGCTAATGTTCACGAGACTCGTGAAACTCCGATTCCTGATCCTCCGATGAATGACCTCTTGTCAATATTTCCCTGGTGGCACTCGATCGCTGCCACACGTCCTCCCTGATGGATGGTTGAGATCAACTCTCGCGCTTCGAGACTCGAAGTGTCCCAATTCTTACGACCTCAGGAATTCTGATTTCCCGATGGCCAATATCCCGATGACTCTAGCTCTTGTTGGGATTGCTCCTCTGTCTACGAGGTTAACTTCCCCGCAGCTTCCGCATATCTGATGGCTGACAAGAAATTCGCTCTAGATCTGACGGCTCAGATCTGTTCCTCTTACGCGCTCCTCCAGAGGCTAAAATCTATGCGCCTTCTCCCGATCCAACGACTGATGGGATTTCTATGTGAACATCCAACGGTCCACAATCTCTTCCTTCTGTGGGCTCCTCCTGAGCTCCTCCTAGACGTAGAAATCAATGGTCCAGATTTCTTTTCTCCCTAACGGATGGTTGCTGTGCTCTCCTGAGCCTCTGCGCTTTCTTCCCAACCTTGGGAGAAATTTACATTCTCAAAGGCCTCGACCTTTGCTTCGTCTCCGTGAACTCCACAACTGTGAGTTCTGCTGTGCGTATGAGAATGCTTCCCTTCCTGAGCTTCTGTCTTTGAATCCTTGGAGGAATTCTTCAACTTCTGCACTCCTTGTAGAGTCTCCTCATGCACACGCTACTGCTGTCCCTCCTGAGCTTCTTCAAACACTCAGAACCCTTGAGGGATTTTGTCCTTCTTCTCCTTCAAATGGAGAATGAAATGTATGCCTTCCTGGCTATCCTTCTGCTCAAGCGACTTCTGGCTGAGCCTTCAGGGTGTTTAGTAACCTCGAGAAGATCCTTCAGTGGATACTTCCTCCAATAGCAGAACTTAAAGAGTTCTCTTCTCTCTGTGCCTACCTGCACCCTGACTCGATGCCCTCCTGACAGAGTTTCCTCTCACAGAACGTTTAGCGGTTCTGTCTTATTCTCCTGTGCACCTATGCACTCGCTCGATGCCCACCTGGCAGAGCTCTCAGAATCCTTAGTGATTTTGCTTCGTTTGAACTCACAACAGAGTTCCTTCCTCAAATGCACCGTAACACATATGCTCAATGCCCACCTGGCAGAGCTCTACAAAACTCCTCAGAGATTCTGTCTTCTGTTTGAACTCACAACAAAGTTCTTCCTCTGTGCACTCCTTGCACCTGCTCAATGCCCACTTGGCAGAGCTCTACATAATTCATAGCAGAATTCTGTCTGCAACTGTGTCTCCTCTCACACAACCTTGCCTCCTGAGGTGTTCAACAACCTCAAAGGTCTTCCTCTTGAGTTGTTGACTCCAGCTCTTGTTCCTCAGCACGCCTTTGTCTAAACCCGCAGTGTTCAGAAGTGCATCCTCAGTGCACCGGTATTCAGAGACCGCAGTACTCTGTCACGCCCTCTTGGCATGAAACTTGAAAGACCTTCCACCCTGAAATCAAACAACCCTGCAAATGCACAACTACAACATACATTCACAATATGAAGAACACTCACAGACATCCATATAACGCAGAATATCATGCAGGAAAAACTGCTTCTGTTTATATTAACAATGACAAATGCCTGCAATTACAATAGTGTTCCTGAGCTCTCTCTAGCTCTTCTCTTCTACAACCATTACAACTCTCATCTAACTACCAAAATGAGATCTAAAAATCTCTTTTACCTGAGGGGCTCATCGAGCGCTTCCCTCCAGGTCTACCTACCCTATTCAATTACAATAAATGGTTGTCTAGTCCAACATCTAGATCTAGATCTCAGCCGACCTAGCATTAAAGTTGATCTTATCTACAGCCTACATGAAGGCACGACTTCCATGGCTCACCAGCCTAAGCATTTAATTACATTCAATTCAGATTTTAAATGAGGTTGCGCCTCCCTTTCAGCATTTGAATGCACGCGCTGAGACATGGCTGGCTGGCTAGCTGACGTGGAGAGATGCTCCTGCATCACATAATAGTTATGGTCATGAGTAAAGAAACTCGACCACTCATTGTTGAAGTAAATTTCAACCTTTGATGCAAATGAAAAGGGGGATTGATGTGAATGATCCAAGTAAGATTCAAAATATATTGATGTGAATAATCTAACACACTTTCCATAGTCATTCAAAATTCTATTGGTGCTTACCTTTGTATGTTGTATTAGATATTTGGTCACTTCTACATAGGGAATTACTGGAGATTTGGTTGCTCCATTATGTATGCAGGGGTTTTTCAAATTTTGTGCTATGGTGAGTTCTTCTTCTTCTCTGTCATCCAATTTCTCATCATCCCTAAGCCCTTTCCCATGATATTTTATCAAATGGAATAGTTCCTTGTATGTGTGGGCCCCATCAACTCTAGCAATGCACAAAGTGTCTACATAAATTTCATCATCTTTAGCAACCTAGGATTCCATGACTGGTTTCTTTCCCCTGACATATTTCTCATCCCTTTTAATTGATGATTCTACTTATATAGGGGTCTGCTTCCTTGTTGGTGTTTTTTCGTCAGCAACTTCTATGATATCAATTAGATCCTTTGGTTGGAGAATTATTGGTTTCTCTTGCGCGTATTTATTCCTCTTTCCATATTATTTGGTAGCCATATATAAATTCATGCATGTTAGTGCAACATAGAAACATAGAATACTGGGTTTAGTTCAAAAGAAAAATTGAATTAAATGAATTAATGGCTTCCTTCTAGCAATTTGAAATGAAAAATATTTTTAAGGATGATGATAGTGACCTTGAATTAAGGTGCATGTTGTCATATTAGATGTAGAGATTTGAATTTTCAATAGAATTTATAGTTTGAACGCAATTTTCTCAAAATCAATTTGCGGGGAAAAAATAAAGGAAATTGGAGCTCATGCAAATGGAACACTTAGAATAAAATTCTTTTCAAGGTGGGAAGAAGAAATAAACCAAGTGTTGGTTACTATTTCCCTTCTCGGGTTGTCTGAGTTATTGACCCAGAGTTCATGTCATTCAGGGTTCCAACAAAGACTCTAAAACTATCGGCCCTCCTGGTAATCTGGAAGGAAACACAGCACCCGGAAGGTACTGCGCAGTCTCACCTGAGATAGCTTTAAATGGGTGACTCTAAGACTCAGGTGTTTACAGCCTAGGACATAGTAGGGGATAGGGGTTTCTTGATTAAATCCAGGTACCGTGAGCTGTAAGGTAAACTAATTATCCTTTGAAGTCGCATACATGTATTTCATAGTTTAATTCCAGCAGAGTATACACAGATTCATAACAATGTGCTAACTCATTCATCAATCTTAACCATTAATTTCTAAAATAAAAAAGAGACATGCATACATTCAACATATTACACGAGTGTTACAGTGGTTCACCCCCTCCTGGGCTACGTCCACAAAGATTTGTCTCTTGGCTCTTTTATTATGGCAGTTCTGCATTTCTGGCGCCACGTGCTTACAATTCTCCACAAAACTGGGTAAGAGCTATGTGAAGAAAACTAGATCGCACCAGGCTCTACATCCTGCAGTCTAATCCTTATATCTACCTTCCCTCGTATCTTCTTTTCTCAACAGCTTACAAAATCTGTTCATACAGCTAAAAAATTTACATATCGCCTATGCTCTTGCGTGGTTACAGTCTCCAAAAATTAACTCCAAATCCTAACCCTCAACAAAAAAAATAACACAAACAACAACCCCCCCTATATGATACTTTCGTATCTATATTTATACATTTCGGGCCCTTCAACCTTTTACAGAATATTACCAAAACCCTAACCCTTTTTACATTAAGTCTTTCTCCCATGCGCTTGTTGTTCTTACTCCAGCTGGTGCTTTCCTTTGTGCATGCTTTCTTGCATGCACGCATGCTATTCTTTTGCCAGTTGTTACTTCAATTTTCTACACACTTTCTTTCCCATGATTGTTCTTCTTTCCCCTTCGGCCTGGAGCCAACAGGCACCCAACACTGATATGTGACTCATCCTGAGTCACCTAATTTCTCTATGCTTCCTCGATCTCCTTGGTGATCATCTGGAACTATTCCTGCAACTCTGCTGCTTTTGTCAGTGCTTGCACAATTTTCTCCTTGATGGTGTCGACTGTTTGAGCTGCCACTTCCTCGGTCATCAGTCCTGCACATTCTAGCTGAGTCTATGTTGTCTGTTTTCTGGCTTCTTCTGCCTGCGCAAGTACTTCTGCTACTCGTTCCTGCAACGGTTCTATTTGAGCCTGACGCTCCTATTTCTGTGTTTTCACAGTGATAAGTTCTGCTTGTATCTTCAACTCTTGCATTCCCTTAACCCATTCTGGAATTGGTATGGTCTTTTGTCGCTGCTTGAGTTCTTGGATCATTTCATTGATCCTCTTCTCCTCCTTGTCCTAGTGTTGGACCTATGGACCCTCTTCTATCCTTGTCCAAAGTTGCATTGCTTTATCCAGCAAGTCGGCTGCCATGCTGACCTATTTTTCTAGCTCCTACAGTTGCATTGCTGCTTCCTTTGCTCCTTCACTACTAGTGGAGTTGTCAGTCTAATCTGTTCATGGACAGTCTCGATCTCCTTCTGATACTGATTAATTTCCTATGCAATATGGTCGATCTTTTCTGCGGCTGGGAGTTCATTTCCTTGCGCAGTAGTTGGAAGTTTCCAAAAAATTTCTTCCAGTCTGCATTCCATCTCGTTTCTGCGTTCTTTCTCCTCCCGAGTTTCAGATTTGGCCTATGCACAAACTGTTTCAAGTGGTTCTCACTTCTTTGTTGCTTGCTATAGCTTGACTAAGTTTTTATGTTCTCGCGATCGCATATCGTGGTCGACGCTAACCTGTAGTTTGTATAATTCTCTTGATGGCATCCATGTCAAGACCAATTGGATATGATCCAAATCCTTCAGTGGTGTCTATCCAACAATTTCATCCATTCACAACATGCTAGGCTTTATGTAGACCGTGGAATGTGCGTGTGGCATCAGAAGAATTGGGTCACGTTCTTCTACCTCCACCCTTTTTGTGGTCTATGTGGATGATGGCTCTATGCCTCTACTGCTACTCATGATCTGGGCTTCCCCAAATTTCTTAAGGAGCTTTCCCATTTATGTCAGTTCCTTATGTAGTTTGTCCATGTGGTGTGCAACATGATCGAAATCCTCTGCGAGGCAGTCTTGGAACATTCTAGCAATCATCTCTCCATCATCCTCTGTTATTGTGTAGTCCAATGGTGGTCATTATGCCTTCGTTTTCTTGTGTGCACCTGCTTCTTGTACCGTTGGTTTCTTCATTCCCCCTGGTTCCTATGTGATGGGGTTCGATGCGATTTCCTGTTCTCCCTTAGCTAGTTTCCACTATCCATTGGTCAGTTGAGTGTTTTCTATCCTCCCCTTCTAGGTCCCTGGCTACTCTAAGCCGTCGTCTTCCTGAGTCGACTTGGTTTGGCCCGTTCTTCGTTTATTGGGTATTGGGATTTGTGGAGCGTGTGTTTTCACCTGCGCAGCCCCTCCTTCTGCTGTTTGTCCCGGTACTTCTCTAGGTATGGTTGGAATCCTCCATTCATCATGCCATTCGCTGATGATCATTATGATATCTCCCTCGATGATGTAGTAGCCCATCTGTAGCCACTGTTTATCTGGATCCTACCTTGGTTGTATCCACATGGCTTGTTGCCTAGCCCAAAAATTAGCAATGCCCCAGTATCCTGTGACAACCTCTGGTGTTATTCTCCATCTCAATTGATGGCTTCCTATATCTCCTATAGGTAAGCTTCAAATACGATTCCATTCTCCCTCTTATGCTTGGCTAGTGGCACGGATCTGAGGATGCAATATCTTGCTCCTCCTGGATATAATGTGGTACAAAAGATGGCATGTTCTGGTTCTCGCCATCCCATGAAAGCTATGAGAGTGATTAGCCATGAGTAATGAAATTCCGTACCTACGTCCTGTGCATCTTTGCAGTCTACTTGGAACAAGTTTGATAGGTATGGCACCCAACTCATGGAGGTGCCTTCTGCACACTGAGCTGCAACAACAATGACTCTTGCTGGTACTTCATCTTTGCGGCATTTTCTTAGGAGTTTGTAGGCTAAGATCTTTGTGCCCAATTGCGTCGCGACATTGTTGATCCATTTGATTATAATGACATTGTTGATCCATTTGATTATAATGCCTCTTATTCCCCTGTCGGTGCCATATTTCTTCTTCATCTCTTCTGCCAATGTTTTTTCCTTGGACTTATCGTCCAGAATTAGCGCGATAAGTTCGACAGTTATGGGGACGGGTTTGTCCAACCATACATCCCCTCCATGCGTAACTGCTAATAGTTCCTTGACGCATGCCAACGCATATTGGCCTCTGCTAAAGTGTGGTATATTCATAAATCCTAGAATTCCTGTTCTGTCTAGTTCAGTTGCCCACTGGTGTGGCTAAGTGATGGTTTCTCTGAGTTGGTTCACAACTATTTTCTGCATAAATACCTGTGGTGGAAGCTCTAGATATTTGGTTTCATCTGCTACGTCATGGTCGGAATACTTGAGCTTCCTGACGTGACCCAATAGCTGCGGGTCCACCTGTACTCCCTCTGGTATGTGAGGTAGCACAATCTCTGCAGCTGGTTTCTTTCGAGGTGAGATTGGTATATGAACTCAGTCCTCCTGCTGTGTTGGCTGGCTCGAAGTTCCAGCAACTCTTGGCTATTCCCCTATCATCCACTCTAGCCATGCCCAGGTAGTTCCAGTGGTCTCCTCGGTTGGGTGACCTAAGATGGATGCTTGCGTCTCATCTAGTTTCTCCTTTACTCCTAGATGTTGTGTCGTTCTGTTCACTTCCACGGTTGCTTTAGTATGTTCCAATGGTATTTCCTGGTGGGTTTCTTCTTCTTTGTTCTAAGGCTCATGCACCGCTACTGGTTATCCTATTCCATGGCCTCTATTTGTGGTTGCAAAATCTCCTCTAGTATTGGTATGGACTCTACTGGGATTTCCTCTGGCGATGAGATTTCGTCAATATCGACAATCTCTGGTGGCTGTTGCTCGTTTTATTCTAGTGGTCCTCATGACCTAGTTTGAACCCTGGTTTATTTGGTTGTCTGGCCTGGTTTTGCGAGATTCAGTGGTGCCATAATGGTGTCTGTCGAACATTTGCTGAGTTAGAATGGCTTCAGTGACCTCCGTGGTTTCACTCTGTTCGTTCTAGCTGTTGTTGCTCTTTTTCTATTCTCCTTTCATGAATAGACTAACTGCTTTTGTGCTCGTGTGTTGTATGGGCTTGTCATGAATCTTGTCAAGGATGCTTCCTCCATCATGCGATTAATGCACCATAACTATGGGCTCAATGCATCTGCGGTGATTTCGTACTTTCCATTGCGTCTACTCTGTCGTCTCGAGTTGGCATGTTTAATGTGACAACCCATCCATCCTTGCCTTGCTTGAACTCTGCCTCATGCTATCCTGTTAGCTTTCTTTTGCCTACTGTCATTTTCCCGCTTGTTTCCTTTTTCAATATGGCTGTTATCGTTTCCCTTGTTGGCTTCATGTTTTGTATGCTTCTTGTCCCTCATACTATGTGCTTTTTTTTTTACTGCGCGGTGGGTGGTTGACTGTCCTTGTACAACTTCAACCAGCTCCCATTGATCATTCCTCTGATGTCTGCACCTGCTAGATCTCTTAACTGTACAACTATGCCATCCATGACATATTTTACCTCATATGGTCCTAGGCAATGCATTCTGATCTTTCCTGGGTGCTGCAATGATTTACTGTCGTAGAGTAATACTAGATCTCCTTCCTTGAACATATTCCTCTTGATGTGATGGTCGTGCCAAGATTTGTCTCTTGCTTTCCATACTTGTTGGTGGAATACTACCAGGATTCAGTCTTCCTCCATCGATAGTAACTGATCCAGTCTTTCATGTACTGTGCCTCGTTCTTTCATGTGTGTGATAGCTGCTACACGTAAACTGGGTATTAAAAATTCTAACGACACTATTGCTTCTTGGCCATAGACTAGTTTGAATGGTGTGTGTCATGTCAACTTTTTTCATGTGGTTCTATACGCCCATAACACTGCTAGCACCTTGAGGTCCCAATCGTCCTTGTTGACGTTACATGTCTTTGTCAAGGCGTTCTCTAGAATTTTGTTGAAGACTTCTACCATGCCATTTTCCTGTGGATGATACGGTGTGCTTTTTTGGTGATGAACTTCAAACTCTTTGAGCATTGCTTGGATGATGTTGTTTATGAAGTGCGTTCCTTGGTCGCTCATCAAAATTCTTGGGCACCCAAATCTAGTAATTACCTGTTCAAACAGAAAGTGTGCAACTGTCTCTGCACTGCAATATTTTGTTGGTGCGTCTTTCACCCATCTTGTTAGGTATTCTATCACAGTGATAATATATCTCACCCCTGTTCTTTTGGCTGGTGGGTTAATGGGTCCCACAAATTCTATCGCCCATTTTTCAAATGCCTGAAGTGTCACTTGTGGTCGTAGTGGCATATCGTCCCTTCTGTTGGGTTTGCCTACCCTTTGACAGACATCACATTGCTGATAGTACCCTTTCGAGTCTCTGTGGATCATTAGCCACCATAATCCTGCGTGTAGTACCTTCTACGTAGTATCTTTTCCTGCATAATGCCCTCCTATTATTCCCTCGTGGGCTTTTGCTAAAATTATTTGTCGTTCGTGGTCTAGTACATATCTTCGTAAGATGCTATCTGCACCCATGTTGTATAGATGTCCTACGATCAATTGATAGTCGACTGTGCAGACTACCGGGTTCTTCTTCTGCGAAGACAATTTTTCAAGTGCTAGATGATCTCTGTGAAGTAATCGTCAACACTCTGTACTGAGAATAGCTATGCATCTAAAAAGTTGTCTTCTAAATTTGTTGGTTCCTCTCCATTTGTGACCCTCGATAGGTGGTCAGATCCTACATTCAGTTTTTCTAGTTTAACTATTACCTCAAAGTCGAGTTATTGAAATACAAATAACCATCGACATATTCTCCCCCCCAACACTGGCTTGTTGACTAGGTATTTCAGGGCTGAGTGATCTGTAAACATATTAAAGTGTTTTCCCAATAGGTAATGTCTATATTTCTGTAGTGCATAAACCATATCTAGGCCTTCTCTTTCTGTTGCGTTATAATTCTATTCCGAGTCTGATAATTTTATGCTTGCGAATGCTATCGGGTGATCCAAGTCTCCTGCTCCTGGTTGCTCTAAGATAGCTCCAAGTGCTATTGATGCACATGTACATGGAATGTCTTCTCCCAATCTAGAAATACCAATATTGGTGCGGGGTACCATATTTTTCTTCAGGGTATCCAGACCGTGTTGGCACTCGTCGTTCCATTGGTACTTTGTATCCTTCCTTAATAGTTTTTCCATTGGTGTTGTAATTTGCGCATAGCCTTTGATGAATTTACTGTAATATCCCGTATGTCCTAGCGTTTCTCTTAGTTGGCGGACTATTTTTGATGCTGGTAGGTTAACAATGACTGCGATTTTGGCTGGATCCACTAACAAACCCTGTTTTCATACTATGTGTCCCAATAGTATCCCAAATGGTTTTCCAAATATGCATTTATTGATATTCAGTGATATCTGGCACTGTCTGCATCTTTCTAACATCAGTCCTAGAAATTCCACATGGTTTTTTAGTAAGCTATACACTGTCCAATCATCCAGGTATACTTCAAGGAATTGATGGATGAATTCCTTAAATGCTGTGATGACCACTCTAGAAAATATCACAGGTGCATTCTTCAGTCCGAATGGCATGAATGTATACTGATAAGAACCCTATTCTGTCGTGAACGTGGTCTTGTGTCTATCCTCCTGTGCTATCTTAATTTGATGATATCCTGAGAATCCATCAGTGAATGAGTAGGCTTCGTGGCCTCCTACATTCTCGAGTACTTCATCCGTGAACGGTGTGGGGAATGTGTCATGTAGGAATGCATCATTCAACTTCCTCAAGTCAACACATATCTTGATCCCTCTTCCCTATTTCTTGTCCTATACTACCATCAAGATTATCCATTCTGATTCTTCAACTGGTTCAATGATGCCGGCCTCGAGCATCCTGTCGATATTGTCTTTAACTTTCTGTTTATATATGGGGTTCAATCTATATGGTCATTGTTTAATGGGTCTTGCATAAGGTCTAAGTGGTATTTTCATTTCTCCTAATTCTTCGGCTATTCCTTTCATCTTTGTAAAGGTTGTGGGAAAATGTCGTTGTATTCGCGCAACAATTCTGTGATCCTTTCTAGTGTCTGTTCGCCCCAATAATCTCCAATGCTGACCATTTTGGACTGCTCGACGGTCCCTATGTTAACCTTATTTATCTTGATTGGCATAGAGATGACCTTTGACTCTAAGGGTGTCCCTTCCACATATCTCTTGCCTTCGACTTCTTTAATCTGAATATCACGTAGATCATCTTCATCCGGTGCTTCCTCCTGTATGTGGTAGGATAAAAGTAGATCCTTGACTGTCTGCTTATTTCACTAGTGTACCTCTGTGATAGCTTCCACTTCTGGTTCTTCAATGAATATTACGTCTCTGATCTATTTCAGGGTCGCGTCTATATTGGGGTTCTCATGCTCGATTGAGAAAGTGACTGTAAAGTTCTGTTGGAGTGTCTCCCATGTCTTGGTTCCTTTATGCATTTTTTGGTCCATATACCAATTCGATGGTATGCCCTATAAAGTATGAATGAAGTGGTGAGACCATTCCTTCGGTGGTGTCATTTTCCACAACGTTTTACACGCCTCCAAGTGTTCTGCTGGTGTGCCTAGTCCGTCATATTTCTGTTGTTTGTTACCTGTATGTTTTGTGCCAAACCTTATGCGTAGTAATCACTTACATTAGTACCAATATGTGATAGTCTCTTTGTGTGCACCCCACCATATTGCGGGTGTAGCCTTTAGTGCTAAATCTAGTGCTAGCATTCTCTGGTTTTCTAATACTTCGTCTTCATATTGTGTCAAGAAAGTTTCCAAATCATTTAGCCCATGAAAACTGGATACTTCGTGTAGTCTTTGCTACCAGTTTTCTAACCCGGTGTATGAGTCTGTTGTACATGAAGTAATGCTACGCCAATTGTGTACCCCATCTATAGTTGGGTTTATATAGTCCGCATCATGCACAGTTTTTCTGTACAAATAACCAATCTCTTCTAAATCTAGACAAGTGGGTTCTACGAACCTCTCACTTTTTGATGGGTCGAGTGGGGATATGACCCTGTATTCCCCTGACTCAAATGCCATTTTTCTTGTTTTTAAGTTAATTATGGCCTGGTTGTTGAACACCCAATCTAGACCAAGTAGTGTCGGGTAAGGTGTTGTGCCATCTACTATTTCGATGACTTCAAAGTCTGCCTTAGTGCGCACACCATCCAGATCTACCATCACTCCTTTCAGTCTACCTATTGGTAGGACTCTATGTTGATTTGCTAGATTTAATTGAACAGTTGAGTATCCCAGTGTAGGTTCTCCCATGCATTTCCATGTAGCTTTTGGTAGTACATTCACTTCGGATCCTAGATCTAGTATAACATCTCCCATATTGAAATCCCCAATGCTAGCCTTTAGTCTAAATTCCCTACTTGTTCTTCTTCTTGTATGTAGGTGGTTGACAGTTTTCAATTCTGGCTTCTATTCCGTCTCGCTGCTACATTTTTCTAGGATGTTTTGCTATATTTTGACAGATGAAGGATCACTTAACATTTTGATGCATGATTGCAAAAAGTATTTGATAGTACTTACTTGTTCCTTGGGTTGTATTCTATTGGTATGGTCTAGTGATGATGACATTTCATATTATGGTCCTTGGTCTGCTATGAAGTAGGCACAATGTTCTCCTTCTGGAATTCTTGCCAGGATTATGTAAATATCTCCTTCTCCTTATGCATGTCGAACTACTTCTTGGGGTCAATGTTCTTCTTTATCCATTGGTTCTACACTGGTTCCTGTCGAACTACGTCATTTCCTGTTTTCGTTCCTCCTCGAGTGACTATGTTGATGTTTCGTTCGTCATCCCTTGCTTCGACTGAAATCCACTGAACATTCTGGTTATTTTGATTCCTTTTTTCCTGGATATTTACAAGTAATGTTGTACATTCCTCTGTATCGTGTTCCGATGTGTGAAAATACATACAAGTCACTGGTGGCAGTGGGAAATCCCATGCATAATGTCCTGGTTGCTGGCAATTGTGACATGTGATTGGTCCTCTACTATGTCCAAAACCTCCTCTGGCCTTTCCTACTCCTCTATAAGATGTGTAATCACCTCGCGGCGTGTTATACTGTGGTCCCTGATAATACTGCGCGGTATTGTATTGGGGCTGTGCCGGGTTGTACTGTGGCTGCGCGTTATTGTACGGTTGTGGTACAGTATTATAATACTGTTGCGCAGTGTTGTATGGGGCTGGGGCTTGAGTGAATTGTGGTACTGCTTGCCCAGTCATCATTTCTTCCTGTACCCTGTATGCGTTTGATGTTCTTTCTCGCATCAGCCCCATAGTTCTACAATCTTTGTCGTCATGGCCGACTGACTTGCAAAAGGTGCAATATGAGTTCTTTGGGACTATTTGGTATTTCTGCATCATTGTGCAGTGGTAAGGGCTGTGACCCGGTTTCTTGCATATTTCGCACCATAATCCTCCCTATGGTAGTGGGTTTTGGATCCCTATCGCCATATACTGTGAGAATGTTGGGAATTCATTCTTATGGTGTCCTTCTATCCTACAGGTAGTGCACCAAACAAATTCTCATTTGTCCTTGTTCTTATTTTGGTTCAGCTGAAATGTTAAGTTCTTCAGATCCTCCTTTAGTTCTTCGATAGCAGGGTCCGTTTGCTGGTACTGATTCTCTTCCAATTGCAAGGCTTCCTATAGAGCCTCTGCCTACGTCTGAAACTTCTATTGTTGTAATGGATATTTTAAGTGTGGGAGTAGTGAGTTGACAAACAGGTGCCGATGCTACATATTGGTCATAAGGTATTTTAAATTTCCTTTTAATTGCTTGCATCTTTGATCAATATCCCATACCGATTCTCTTGGTTTCTGTCTTATTTCAATCATCTTATTCATGTATTGATCCTCTGAGCTCGACTTATGGAACTCATTTGTCAATAGTTTCTTAATTTCATCCAATGTCCTTGTCATTTTGGGAACACTGTTCATGTATAGACTCATGTACTAGTCTAGTGCTTGGTCTCTTAGTGTGATTGCTAGTTGCGCGAGTTTGGTGTCTTCATCAGTGATCTGCTTTGCTTCCCAGATCTTTGCGCAAATGAACAGATGCTTCTCAGGGTCTTCTGCTGCTTCTCCTCGAAACTCTGGTAATATGATAGTAGGATCATGTCTTTCCATTCCAAATACTGAGCTACTCCCTCCTCCGCGCGGTGTAGATACTTGACTAAGGTTTCCTAAACTGGCTCCTCTAGTTGTTGCTCCTTGTGTAGATTTACTTCCTACTATCGGACTTCCTCCAAACTTTGGTTTTCTAAACGGTGGTGTTCTCTTTGGTGTATTGGTCACACATGGGTTTATGGGTTCCACAGTAACATTAATATGAAAGGGATGACTACCTTCTCCTCCTATTCTTGTGCCTCTTGTTTTCCTCTCATACGTGGTGCGTAGGATTTCCTCAATCTACTCCACAGCCTAGAGATCCTCTACCTCTTCCTCATCGCTTTCCAAGCCCTCCCTCTCAGCTATGATTCTCTTCTTGGTATTCACCTTATATTGGTAGGTTTCTCCGCTACGCATCGTTCCTGATGATGCCAAGATCCACTTAAGCTGGTCGTAATCTATCAATATCGGGTCCAAGGGTTCCTACTCCTTCTTCTCTTTATCCTTCCCTCCTTCCATTCCTCCTCTCTCTATCAGTGCTTCCCCCCTTCCCCCATGCACGCAGGGAAGTCAAGCTATCTGATTCCATTGTCATTACACCTTTTTTATATAGAAATATCATGATATAAGTATACAGTGATCGAATGTACCTTCCTCTGGGTCCTCGTAGGAACTCTTGCTTGGTTGCGCTGTATGAATTTGTTGTGTCTACCGCAAATTCTATGATAAAGCCTGCCACAATACTATCAAGCCAAAAGTCGGTTGTGTGGGTGAATTTGTTGTTCACTTGCTACAACTACTGTATCTGTATTAGAGTCCAATCTAGCTGTTGAATCTGGTTCATTGCGTGGTTATCCTTTAACCTTAAGATCCACTCCTATAGTAGATGTGAAAAATCATAGAAAAAGACTTCGTGTAAATCCGTAAATATGTATTTATCCAGGTATTTACGCAGTGTGATCCCGGGGTTTCTATTTTCTTTCTGTGCAAACTCTATCTCTTTATTTCTCAACCAACCCTCGATTTCTTCTCTCGTGGGGTTCCAAGGTCTCAACATTCCCTTCTAACAACTCACTACTCTTCTGTTCCTCTCCTTCGGTTCTTATTCATTCTATCTCATATACTCAGTCCTCTCTTGTTCATCTTAACACAACAACAAAACCATTTGTTGGTTACTATTTCCCTTCTAGGGTTGTATGAGTTATTGACCTAGGGTTCATGTAATTTGGGGTTCCAACAAAGCCTCTAAAACTATCGGCCCTCCTAGTAATCCAAAAGAAAACACAACACCTAGAAGGTACTACGCAGTCTCACCCAAGATAGTTTTAAATGGGTGACTGTAAGACTTAGGTGTTTACAACCTAGGACATAGTAGGGGATAAGGGTTTATTGATTAAAGCCAGGTACCATGAGTTGTAAGGTAAACTGCTTATCCCTTGAAGTCACATACGTATATTTCATAGTTTAATTCCAACAAAGTATAAATAGATTCATAACAATGTGCTAACTCATTCATCAAGCTTAACCATTAATTGCTGAAAGAAAGAAGAGACATGCATACATTAAACATATTACATGAGTATTACTGTGGTTCACCCCCTCCTGGGCTACGTCCACAAAGATTTGGCTCTTGGCTCTTTTATTATGGAAGTTCTGCATTCCTGGTGCCACGCGCTTACAATTATCCACAAAACTGGGTAAGAGCTATGTGAGGCGAACTAGATCGCACCAGGCTCTACAACCTATGGTCTAATCCTCAGATCTACCTTCCCTCATATCTTCTTTTCTCAACAACTTACAAAATCAGTTCATACAACTAAAAACATTACATATTTCCTATGCTCCTGCATGGTTACAGTCTCCAAAATGTAACTCCAAAGCCTAACCCTCAACAACAACAACAACACTAACAACAACCCCCCCTATATGATACTTTTGTATCTATATTTATACATTTCAGGCTCTTCATCCTTTTACAGAATATTACCAAAACCCTAACCCTTCTTACGTTAAGTCTTTCTCCCATGCGTGTGTTGTTCTTCCTCCAGCTGTCGCTTTCCTTTGTGCATGCTTTCTTGCATGTGCGCATGCTGCTATTTTTCCAATTGTTACTTCAATTTTCTGCACGCTTTCTTTCCCATGATAGTTCTTCTTTCCCCTTCGGCCTGGTGCCAACACCAAGGATGCATACAACCACTAATTAAATTTGAGATATGAAAAAAAATGAATGCATAAAAATATTATTGTAAGATGAAAAAAATAATGCATTTAACTATCTCATTTAGAAAAAACATAACCTATTAAGTGAATGAGAGTGTTTCATAATCGAGTACTTGGATAACAACATTGATGGATAGGGATATATTTATAAGTTGTAACTTTTGATTTTTCATATATGAGATAATATGTGTGATTGATATATAATCGATATATTATTACAATGATGAGTGTTCCATATATAGAGAACATATTGTGACTATCCATGAAAGGATGCATCCCTTGGATAATAAATAACTACTTATTATTATATATTTATACCTTATATTATAAATATCATGTCACACACACACATATATATCTGGAAGAATGTATTCCCGATGTTGTCCAAACATCAACACTCCCTCTCAACGAGAGAGACATTCTTCATCATGCCAAATCTTGTCTCTAAAGTATACAAAATTCACCCTAGACTCATGACACTTGTCTGTCAGTCTTGGGAGATGTCTCTCTCCCACCTGAACCAAGGGGAAAATCCTTCTGCAAATCTCCCTCCGAGCCAATTGACTCTCTCTGAGATCAGGTTCACTCCCCGTCTGTATGTGATAGCATCTAGCATCTTGAGTCTTTAAAATTCCTTGTCAAATCACCATGACTAGGGCAAAGACTACACCATGGTCATTCACCACAGGTACACCCCTGTGAGTGAATGTCATCCTGATGATAACTAATGTGTGGAAATCACCTCAAGCACCTTGAGTCCATATTATTCCTTTTCATGATCAAGTAAGGACTACACCTGGGCCCATTTACCACAAGAACACCTTTGTGATTAATGTATCCTATCTCCCTTGGTCTACAACCCAATCTAGGAAAAGGTCCGACTGATACAGAAACATAAAAAATCCATCTTAGCTAGGGAGGTATATTTCCATGATGTCTTCATCTAGTAGACAAATGACTACTCTGTAATCAAATAGTAGCACACAACTACTACCATGCCATCACTAGCTTGAATCATCCATCATAGTCTTTGCGATCAAGCAATGGAAAAATTCTCCAAGTGATCTGGTAGTATCCATCACAATCCGCTAGTAGCACACAACTACTACAATGCCATACAATAGAACACAACTGTGCCAATCCATAGTAGTACACAACTATTTTCCAGTGGTACACAACCAATGCTAGTAGCACACAACTACTGTCTAGTGACACATAGTCACTGCCAATGGTACACAACCACCATAGTAGTACACAAATATTGTCCAGAGACACGTAGTCTCCGCCAGTCATACACAAACACCGTAGTAGCAAAAGGCCTATCACACATGGCACTCCCATGTGGACTTCTAGAGGCTACTCCCTCTAGAAACACTAGGGTCAACTCCCCATAGTGTGTGACGTCAAGGTCAACTCCCTTGACATGTCCTCACATGTTCTCTACAAAGGACGTGTCCTCATGTGCTCTCCACAAGGGACGTTGGGATATAAGCCCAAACCAACTTATCCCTCTCAGATAAGTTCCCTCAAAGATCAACTCAACTCATTCACATAGGAGTACGATGTAGAGAATGTATCAGGAAGCTGCAAACATTAACACTCCCTCTCAGTGAGGGAGGCATTTGTTGGAAATATGGAGGGGGGGTGAATTAGTATTACCTCTTTTTAAACAATTAATAATTACTTTGTTATTTTATTAATCACCACAAATATCAACAATGGACTTGTATACAAAATCAATTATATAAATATAATTAATAGGAATTACAAGTTTTTATAAAGAATAATATGAGATAGTGAAGGACACTAATCCTTTTTAGAGTGCTATCACATAGAATTGCAAGGGTAAAAAAGTATTTTAGTTCTTTATTTTAAGTCATAGGTGTTCATTAAGTTATAGGTTTTATGTCCCTTCTCCATAATCATTTTTCATTTTTTGGTATGAATAAGTTATGGTTAGTTTGGCTTCAGTCTAAAGAGTCATTGAGTCATGTCTTTCTTTCATAACTATTGGATAATCACCTTCATGAGTCACATCATTTAAATTATCCATCTTCATCCTAACATGTCACTTTCTCCATGCTGTATGCTGAACCATCCGTTTGTCACCTTTACTCGTTAAGATGTCAAATCAAATCTGATCTGTACGTTGCCAACTCACTAGGAGAGTTCACATCGCTTTCAAAGGTACATCTTACATTCATAGCCATCATTGCATTTATGGGTCATGTAAATTGAAGATATCCTTTTTTTCATATCTGATTTTAAAACCAATATCCAGGGATTATGTCAGGAATTCTTTTAACTGTTTTCTCCAAGTGTACAAAGCATTTTGCAGCTTGGCACTGTGAACTGGTGTTATAGAAAGGCACTACGAACTCAACGTTGCGAACTAGTTGGAGAAGGAGATTTGGAGGTTAGGCTACTTTAAGACACCATTATCCAACCTCAAAGATACCAACTTCCAATTCAAGGTCACCAGGTACTCCATGAGTATTGTTTCCCTATTTGAAAGACACAAAAGGGTTTGTTATCTATTTTTCCTTGTGAGCATTGCGAATTGGTGATAGACACTGCAAACTATCTTATTTGTTTGTTGTCAAGTTCCCAAACCCTTTTGATATACTCTAAAATTTTCTCTTTAAGCCTGATGCATCCCTAGGTTTAGGCCACCTTTTCCCACCATCCATTTCACATGCTTTTCTTACTTTTCCCAAGTGCTGCAAAACTTTGTTCTGGTGTTGCGAACTATGTACAACAAGCCTGACACTACGAACCCTCTATTCCAACACCTTTTACAAACCTATCTCCTGCAAGCTCAACCAATTCAATTAGACCCCTATTCAGTCTTCATTATGAAATTAGTCACTTGTGGAAGTCAACCTGAGTTCTGCAAAAGAGTAGTAAAGCTGTGGACAAGTTTGAGTTTGATAAGACCTGTTCTATAAAGTTCTGTTTTGATATCCTTCATGATATTTTTTAACAATATTTCCATTCATCTTCTTGATTGAAATATACCTTTTCCTATTTTCTGGAGGTCAAATGAGTTGAGAAACACATAACTAGCCTATTGGGAAAGCTTATACATTAAAACCCTAACCCTCTGTTTTCCCTGTTCCATCTCTAACCATGATTAAATCTTGTGGCAAGGCTTTTCTGCAATCAACATTAATGGATACCCCACAACAAAGGAAGGATCACAAAGGAGGGTAAATTGTGAGAATAGAGCCCTACGACATGCAGTTTTTTCATTATGAATCATTGATCAGGGAAGTTTTCCAAAGAGTAGGCTGCATTAATTTTGGTCAGAAAATGCAGAGGGGGCACCCAGAGGTGGCTAGGGAGTTTTCCCTCAATTTTTATGGGACCAAAACTAAGGTTGGGAAATTAGAGTTTGAGGTATATGAATTATCCATCTCAACAAAAATTGAGATACGTAACACTGTTGAGATATGGTTCAAGTCTATGACCCTGAATGCTGCCTTTTCAAAGGAATTTCTCAAACCAGAATACTAAGGAGACAATTTGTCAAAGGGTGTGCCCAAAAATCATATGTTGGAGGGATTTTATAAGATGTTTAAGGTGATTCAAATATAATTCACCTACGAAGGAAGATTCAACATGATATATCGGTACCATATAAGGCTATTGCTACAGTTCACGGGTAAAGATTCCATGAATCTCCCTTTCTACCTATTTAGAAGTATTGGAAAAATGTCTGACAGGGTCCAAGCCAAATCAAAAGTAGGTTTAGGATTGAGAGTCTAGAATATTTTCCTGTCCAAGGTGCTCCATCTCCTCATTATTTTAAATTTTCTGTGACCAAAGAAGAAGGAACCTCTGTTCCTCTCAATTTTTCCCCATCTTCCTTCAAGACCTAACCCTTTTTTTTTTAACTAAAAATCTTCCATCTTATACTCTTCCTTTACCTAAAATAACTGATATTCAACTTGCATATTTTCCTATCAAATCACCTCCTATTTCCCCTAGGACTCAAAAGTTTCCTCTTCCTAATCCAATGGCAAGTGTAAACCCTCCTCATAAGAGGATGGATGCCATTGTGGCTGATAGATATTATCCTCTAGTGTTTCCTCAACCTATGAATGCTCTCCTAGTAGGATACTATCTTAAGTATATGCCCAAGTTTATAGGAGAAGAGGACATAACTGCAGAAGAAAATCTTGCATCCTTTTATAGCTATGTTGATAATTTGAACATTGAAAATGAGGATGCATGGATGAGATTTTTTGTACAAAGTCTTGATGGTGAAGCCAAGAAGTGGTTTATGGGTTTACCTCTTGGATCAATTACTGGGATTGAATCCCTTGATGATGCCTTTTTAAGGCATTGGGGGGGACAAGAAGGATTTTTTTGTACTGTATCACTGAATTTGGTTCTCTCAAAAGAAAAGAAGGTGAGTCAGTATCAAATGTTTCCAAGAGATTCAAAAAAATGTATAATAAAATTCCTACATTAATAAAACCTACTGAAACCTCTACCAAGATAAACTATGCTAGAGCTTTTGATATTGAGTTTTGTCTTATGTTAAGAGAAGAATATCTACTTCACTAGCTCACATGAAAGATGATGTCCTAGAAGTGGAATGAAACATATTGGCTGCAGACAAATTAAGAGGAAAATATGATAGGGATAGGAGGAAACAAAAGGTGAAATATTCTACCTCTGATGCTTCAACAACTAATCCTCAAGTAGATGAATTGGCCAATTTATTCAAATCCCTTTCTACAGGAATGGAAAAACTGAAATTAGAAGGGATACAATCTAACAGAAACAATTTCAGAAGACCAAATAATGCTCCTCAAATTCTTCAAAGAGATAAGAGGAACAAATATGATCAAAAGGTTTAGAATCCTCTCGAAAATAATCTGGTTGATGATGAAGAAGGAGAAGAAGAGGACACTGATCAAGAAATTCATTGTTTAGGAGATACATCTACTTCTCCTCAACTAACTCAATATACCTATGAAGAGTCCTTGATGGATAGCCAGCTAAATGAGTTAAGCAAGGGAGACAAAAAAATGAAAATCAGAATAAGTACAACTTGAGGTCAAAACAAAAAGAGGGAAATCCTAGTACATCAAATCAGCCCAAAAAATTATACCCCTCTACTAAAAAGGTGGTTGCACCAAAGAAAGGAAAAAAAGAACAAAATAATCAACCTATGGTTAAAACCCCTGTCCCATAAGTAAAAGAAATTCTGAAATCCCCATACTCTTTTAACTTTGAAAAAGAAATTCAGAAGATCAAAATTATAGTCCCATTTTTAGAGTTGATCAAGAATGAAGATTTCAAAAAGTTCATTTATAAAATGCTATAGTTTGATTTTTCTTCCCACTCAACAAATTCAATGAATTTGCAAGATGAAAAACTTACAGTGATATTGGGGCCCTTAGTAGAAGATAGGGATGACTCTTCTCCTCCATTTTATACCTCATTGATTGTACATGAAAATATATTACAAAACTTTTTTATGGACTCAGGTGCATCCCATAACTTAATGCCTAAATCTGTAATGGATGAACCAGGTCTAGAGATCACCAAAGCATATCATGATCTATATTTTTTTGATTCAAGAAAAGTGAAATGTCTTAGGGTAATAAAAGATTTGGTTGTTACCCTTTTCCAACTTCCCATGAAAATTATAGTGATGGATATAGTTGTTTCATATGTTCCCCCTAAGTTTAGGATGTTATTTTCTAGATCATGGATTAAGAGATTGGGAGGAACATTACAGATGGACTTCTCCTATGCTACAACACATGTCTTTGGGAAAGAACATAGAAGGCTATATAGAGAAGCACAAATGGATTATATTATCATTGATGAAAGTAACCCCACTAACCATCCTATTTATGCTATGGACATTGATTTGAGATCTAGCATTCTACAGCTCACTGATCTCCCTCAACCATCTTTGGAAATAAGAAAGACATCACCAATAGCATGTGAAACAGTAAAACAAGGTGCTCATGTTTGGAAAATGTTTTTTTATGGGGAATATTCCAAAGATAGTGTTGGTGCTGGAGTGGTTTTCATTTCCCCTTCTCAATAAGTCATAACGTTTTCTTTCAAGTTAGAATTTGAGACCACAAATAACATTGTTGAGTATGAGGCCCTAGTTTTGGGGTTGAAGGCTACTAAAGCTATGAATATTGAGGAATTATCAGTTTTTGGAGATGTAGAGATGATTGTACATCAGCTGGTAAATATATATCAGAAAAAGAATCCAAGGTTGAGGACCTACAAAAATGAGGTATGGGATCTGATTGATAATTTCTTCCTAGCTTTCAATATATCCTTTGTTCCTAGAGAAGAAAATGCATTGGCGAACTCCCTAGCTATTTCTGCTAGCAACGTTAAGATTCCACTACCACCTAAACTCAAGTATGATGTAGAAGTAAATTATAGGCCTTCCATACTTGACAATGTCAAAAATTGAAAGGTGATTGAAGATTATCTTGAGATAAAAATATTTCTGTAAATAGTGGAAGATTTTTCTGCACTTCACATTGACCAAGATCTAGATGAGGAAAATAGTTCTCAGGCTGATAAATTCCTAAATAAAATTGCAGATCACAAGATTGTACAATTTCCTAGTAATCATATCCCCAAGGGATTGGTTCCTTTAGATATATTATTTGATAGAAATGATGTGCCTGTCAAAGTACGAGGTTCAAATGCAGATGTTGATGTGACATAATGCAATCTAGGTACTGATGAAAATCCCGAGTATGTCAAACTATCTAGTAGTCTATCAGACAAAAAAATAAGAAATGAGTATATCAAAATGCTAATAGAATTTGGTGATGTTTTTTCTTGGAAGTATGATGATTTGAAAACTTATGACACAAGCATTATTGAACACAAGATAACTTTGAAATATGATACTAAACCTTTCAGATAAAAACTAATACAAATCAATCCAATATTGTTTCCCATCATGGAGAGGGAATTCAAAGAAACATGAAATTAATAGATCCTTGTGAAATAGGATGCAATAAGAGCTTCAACCTAGAGGAAAGGTAAATCCATAGCTGCTGAAAGGCATGTTGAAATAATTGACACAACCACTCCTCAAAAAGAGAGAAATCATACTTTTAAGAGGTTCAACAGACATCTTAAAGAGGCAATGGATGGAATTGATGAAATGAAGAAGGGTGAGTTGGTTTCAAATATTAATCTTAATGGAATCATGGGCATGTATCATGAAACTATTAACAAGGCCTTATTTATATCTAAAAGGTTTCGACCCCTCCATAGGCAGCTTAAAAACTTATACAGACAAAACAAATCCTACGAGGCTCATATTAGAAGGCTAAAGATGGAGCTACAACCTTTCAAATAGGATCTAGACAAGAAGAAAATGGATATTTTAGCTAAATTTTCCACTAGGAGGATCTCTAGAGTCATAAAATGAAGAATATGAACACCCTAACTCATATCAATTTTGACAGTTTCTTGTTTTTGTACTTTGCAATTTTGAGGATGGTCATGTTTGATAAATCATGTTCAGCTAAGGGTGTGTTATCTTCTTATTCATATATCATGATAATATGTTATTATAGTAGTTGGTGGCACTGGGAATGGTTTTTGGAATGTTTTGAGGAATTTTCAAATGAAAAGAGAAGATATAGAAAAGTTTGCAGTGCCTGGCACTGCGAATTGGCCGATATAGGCTGGCGCTGCGAACTGTGTTGCAGATTCTTGTTCTGGAGATTTTGAAGGAATCAACAACTTCCAGATGGTAAAATGAATGCATGACACTTGTTTCAGGGTCAGTTGTAATATGGGAAAGCCACATGCCAAAGGAATAATGTGCTGAAAGGGACAGTTCATCAATAATAAAGAAATTTTAAGGGTGTTGCCAACATTAGCCTAGTTTTTAGCATTTTAGTTATTTTCTGTTATCCACCTGTTGTGACGCTTCTTTGAGGGAATACAGATCATAGGATAAGGCAATTATTCGAATTTTAAAGCTATCATTGATAGTATAGACTATAAAAGAAACATTGTAGTTCAATTAGAAGGTTCGAAGGATTGTAATAAGACTCATATTTTTGAGACTGTGAAGGTAACAAAGACAACTCTGATTTTTTGTACTAGACCTGAGACTTTTTGGTTAATAGAAATCAATATTTTTCCTTTTATCATCTTATTTATGTCTTCCTCTAATTTTCATCTGTTTAAGGTTTCAATTGATCTATTGTATCTACATTACAGTCAAGGATTTGTTGTGATGTTGCTCATGTTTTCATCAGAGTTTCCCTTTTGATTTAAGAAGTTCTTATTTCAGAAGGTTTCTTCCTATATCTATTAGTATTACCTGATGGAAATGGTAGATATATTTCACTTTTATTACTGAATTCTTCCCCCTATTCATCTTATTCTGTAAACCCCGATCCAAGTTATTCAAAACCTCATTTGTTGGTGCATATTATATAGAACTTATTGTGATTGACATTGTTTTATTGATTTTTTTATCCATTCGCCACCTTAAAATAAAAATTATTTTAACCCTATTGATGGGTGTTGAGCTTACACTTTATCAATCAAAGTGTGACTTCCAGTGCTAACATAGACCACCAAATCTAGGAGACACAAATCCCCTTCTTCAGGGAACCAACCATAGGAAGCACCAACTCCCTTGTTTTAGGGAACCAACCCTATGAAGCACCAATTCCCTTGTTTTTAGGGCACCAACCCTAGGAAGAACCAACTCCCTTGTTTTTAGGGAAACAACCCTAGGAAGCACCAACTCCCTTTTATGCACACTTTACTTAGTAAAGGATGTGAATCCTTCCTTGCTCCTCCCTTCCACCCTCACTACATAAGTATCATCAGTTCTTCTTCTTTGGACTCTACTTATGCTTTTGGTCTTTCATCTAGAATATAGAGACACTTCTTCTTAACCATTATTTCTTTCTCATATAGTCTTCCTATTGGTGTGAGTGTTGAAGCATCGTGTCCCTTTGTTTGGACGATTGCACCTCTTCATTTAAATTAACAATAATAACATTTGTATCTTAATTTAGAATCAATATATCCCTCTATTTTTATTCATGCATTAAAGTGAAAGATTTTCAATTTAGTAAGATGGATTTTTCATAAATTGATCAAAGGTATGGATCGATTTCTTTTAATTTTATCCCATGCCTTTTTATTTTATTCTTATGCTTATGTTGCGTCCCCAGTTCTCCAACATATTATATTTGAACTTTTTGATTAGCTTTCCAATGCATTGGATGTATTTGATCACTTAATATCAATCAAGAAAGAATCTAGATCCTGTCTAGTTCAAAGTTTCTTCCTGACAGAGGAAAAGATCTTCCTATGTATGTTAAATTCACATAGACTCACTTTCAGGACCTCTATTCCATATGACCATAGGAGGTGTCTAAGCGCTAACACAAACAAGTGCTTAATCAATTATCAAGATTGACGGTCATGTTCATGTTTTATTTGCACATTTGAGATGGACAATTCTTGTTCATTTCAGGACTTCGACATTTTGGGAATCAAGCCATTGCAATATTCCAACTCATCTGGAGAAAATTCTTCCAAAGGGTGTATAAAAAATCCTTGCTTGATAACCTTCACATGTACAAGATCTGGGACCATAGACTTAGGAACAAAGGAGCTCCCACTCTCCGAGTATTCGTCTATTCATGACTTTGGCCTTCGGAGCTTCAGGTAGTTTTGGTGGTAGGAGAAGCTGGATATCCCCAAAGGATGTACTCCCAGAGTGACATTTCTTACTGATGCCAGTGTTGATGTGGCACTAGATAAGTGGCTTCCACGTGTCACCTTGATTTGTGACTTTTACAATCCTTATGTGCCACATTGACCTTGACACTTGTCACCATTTGATTGGGCCATGTGTCATATTCATATTTTTCCACATGTTTTACTTCGTGGCTTCAGTACTTCATGGATTTAGGAGTTTTGGCACTTTTGTATTATCCTTCGATTATTTTCGAAGTGCTGAATAGATCTACCACCGTAGATTTTCAACTTGTCTTGATCTTTTGGCCTTCGCTTATTTCAGAACTTCAGGGTTTGGGAGTTCTTGGTTTATCTGAGCTATTTATCGTTAGAGTAGGTCAAGGCATGATTTGACCACCTTCTTCTTTGGAATGCTCTGAATAGTTCAATGGTTGATGAGATTTCCTATTCTTCCTCTGATGCGATGGTCAACAAGAGTTCATGACTTCAAGGCTTCTCCCTTCAAGTAAACTTACCTATTTTAGACTTGTTCTCACCGGATTTGACCGTATTTCAAGACTTTGGGGCTTCGAACTTCGGGTAAATTCACCCGTTCTAGACTCCTTTTCACCGGAGTGGTCAATGCTAGAGTTGACCAGATTTCATGACTTCAGGGTGTTGGAGCATAATCCTAACTTACATTAGTTTATATTTAGATTAGACTCCTAGATCTTGGTTAATACATTCATTTACACTTTATTTCACCTAATTTGGCCACATAGAGAAGAAGGGTGCCTCATCCCTAGATTTTAGGGAAAACTGCTAATTTTAGATCAAGACTCAACTCTCGGTTCTTGATTTTCTCGATTTATTCTTGATTTCCTTGATTTATTCATGATTTATTCCAACTCCCCCATGAAAAAACTCATCTATTATTGGGGAATGCGCACCTCCTCTTTGAGTGAGAGATTTATTCCTTAATTAATGATTTTTTTTGTTACTATTATTAGTAACTACTATTTCAGGCCAGTTAAGTGAGTTGGAACTGCTTCTCTTGTCAATTAAGTGATCTTAAGTGAGATAATGCGCATCACTTGACTCTTGTGGAAATTAATGAGTGTGTGACATGTATCTTTAGTGGTATAGGTCGAACTATGTGGTCTTCCTTAGCTTATGACACCTATTTTAGCTATTTCTATCTTTTTTTGACTAGAATTTCTATGTTGGAAATTCTATATATTCACCTCCTCTCTTCTTTTTGAGGTTGGTTGCTAATGTATTTTCATTTTTTATTAATATAATTATTTGATTTATTGATAAAAAAATTTCTCTCATTTCTTGAATATCAACAAATTGTTTGTGTTCAATTTAACTAGAATTCAGATCTATCGGGGTTTCTTCAGGAATTCTACATGGTATCAGAGCTAGATTGAATCTAGTGGATTGTACATGGTTTTATTTGAAGGTATAGATCATCAGAAGGTGCAACAAGAAACAATGGATCATCTCTCTCATCCCACAAAACTCATTCTAAATCCTTTAAATTACTTCGAATGGAAGACAAAGATCTCTCTGCTCCTTCGAAGCAAAGGGCTTTACCGGGTAACAATGGGAACGGAGAAAGAACCGACTGTTGCAGTGGAGAAGATAAAGTATTTCAATAAATTATATGAAGCAATTGGGATGATATGCCTATCAATTTCCAGATATCTCCTCTTTCATGTTAGTAAAGCCACTACTCCCGATGTGGTCTGGACCACATTGGAAGGACTATTCGACAAGCAGGATGCAATGAGAGTGCATCAACTGGAGAATGAACTCATATCCCTAAGTCAAATTCATTTCAGAAACCTGCAAGAATTCTTCACTAAGTTCAAATCCCTCCTCATTGAACTTAATGCATGTGGAGTCACGAAAGAGGAAGAACAACTCATCCTTTCACTTCTCTCGAAATTAGGCCCTGAATATTCCGTATTTGTGTCATCTTTTCAAGAATCTAAATTGACTCAGGAAAAATGGAAAATGCCTCCATTGAATGATTTCATTGCAGCATTGACTCAAGAGAAAGATAATTTATTCCAAATGGGTTCCATAAAGCATTCCAAGAACCAAGCACTTGAGGCTACGAATGCTCCAAAGAGCAGTGGAAAAGACAAGAAAAAAGGAACGGGTAAATTTCCTGAATCGAAGAAGGAGAGATCCTCACAATCTTCAGATAACTCTTCTGAGCCTAAGGGTAAGAAGAAGAAGGAAATAACACTTTGCAGCTACTGTTACAAAGGTTTTCATCCTGAAGAAAATTGCATGAGGAAGACTATCGATGAGATGGCTAAGCAATTGCAGCAACACAATCTCACGGTGCCCGAAAATGCAATGAAGAAAGATGATAACAGAACGGGAGGGAGAGCACGAGATGGTCATGATTTAATGGATATCACATCCACTCCATCATCTTGGATCCTTTATTCAGGTGCATCAAACCATATGGCTGCATCAAAAGATGAATTTTCCTCCATCGAAGAAAGCACCATATCCCCAATTTACCTGGGAGATGCCACACCCGCAAAGGTGTGCGGAGAAGGAATTGTTGATCTTGAAGGGGGCTGCTTCAAAAATGTGCTTCATGTTCCCTCACTATCCGAAAATATTCTTTCGATATATCAGATCACTCATTCCATCTTTGGAAGGAAGGTGGAGTTCACTCCGGACTCCGCAGTGATTACCGACATTTCCACAGGCTCACAACTTGCACATGGAATTGCAGATCATGGTTCCCGTTTGTATTTCTTCTCCCACTTTGTTCCTAAATATATTAGCACTATATTTATGTCACAATATAATGATATCAGTAGGTTATGGCATGAAATATTTGGCCATCTAAACTATAAGTACTTGCATCAACTCAACAAGGAAAACATGGTATAAGGATTGCCAACTTTTAAATTCACAAGCGGTGTATGTCAAGGATGCATTCTTGGCAAGCATCCAGAGAAAAAGTTTGACAAAGGGAAGGCACAGAGAGATTATTCACCTCTTGGGATGATTCAAAGTGACATCATGGGCCCATTCCCACAGCCTTCAATCAGTAAGGCTCGATATGTACTCACCTTCATAGATGATTTCTCTCGCTTTACTTGGGTATTTTTTTTGAAATTAAAATCGGAAGTATTTGAATGCCTTATAGAATTTAAAGCACTTGCTGAGAATGAGTCTGGGTGTAAGATTAATATACTCTATACTGATAATGGGGGGGATTATGCCAACAAATATGTGCAACAAATTTGTATTGATGCAGGTATACAACTACAACACACAAAGCCATATACACCAGAACAGAACGGTGTTGTGGAGAGGAAAAACCAGTCCTTAAAAGAGATGGCCAATTGTATGCTATAGTCGAAATCATTAGCTCTCAAGCTATGGGATGAAGCTATTAATTTTGAATCATACATTCAGAACCGAGTTCCTCACAAATCACTCAAAGGCACCACTCCTTTTGAATGTTGGACTGGTAAGAAACCAAAAGTGTCACACTTTCGTATTTTTGGTTCACAAGCATGGACTCACATTCTGACAGATAAGAGGAAGGTTTTGGAGCCTAAAAGTGTTGAATGCATATTTTTTGGATATCCTGAAGGTGTCAAAGGATATATATTGCTGGACTCTCACACTGAAAAGTTCATTCTAGCTCGAAGTATGAAGTTTGAAGAAGAATCACTGCATGATTTTTCAGAAGACCCTGCCAAGGAACCGCTTGTTGTCACTGATGAGGAGGAGTCAAAAACTTCTTCGAGCATGTAACGACCCTGCGTAAATAGATGTATATGATTATTAATTATAATTAATTTAATAATCTAAATGTCCTAAAAGATTATCTAAACAATAATCATTTCTTAAAATAACATTAACTAATTATTTATTATTAATTAATCATTCATGATTGTCAAGGATTAATTAATTAAGTAAAGGATTAAAGGGGGGTTAATAAATTATTTTATTAAATTAAGAGTTACGTACATGGAAAGGGATAATATATTAAATAAAGGGGATAAGGGGCATTAATGGCGAAAGGATAAGAAGGTAATAAATGGGTTAGGTAGGGAGTAAATGAGGGGGAAGTCGGTGAAGGAGGAATATGGAGGGGAAGGAGGTTTATGGGAGGTCATTCTACAGGAGATGGGGGATTGATTTGGAGGGCTCTTGGATTTTGCAGAGAGGAGTGGAGTTTTGGAGTGAGGATTGTATCAGTCAGGCACCGGGGTTGTTGGAGGTTTTGGGCACGGGGGCCAGGATATCCATATGATATCCTGGAGCTAGGAAGTTACCTAGTTGGCAGGGTGGAACTAGGTTTGGGGTAGCGTTTACAGTGCAACAACGGTCAGCAAGGCAACATCAAGGTAGCAAGGCGAGGCGAATTAGCATCAGACCTAGGTAAATTAAGTTGTGTACTTGTTTTCTTTGCTATAAGATTTTAAATATTCATTGTTAAATTACATGCATATGTGCTCAAAATAAGGAATATATGAAATTTTGATGTTTTTCTCAATTAAAAGAAATTAATTAATTTTCTGAAATTAATTCTGTTACAATTCATGTAATTATTAGGCATAAAATCTATTCTTCTCCTACATATGGTATCAGAGTGTCTTATTTTAAAATCTGGGCCTATGGGCCAAGTTCCTAGCTCCAAGATCTAGCTCCAGTCCCTCCTTACCTGCAAACCAAACCAAACGCACTATTAATTGATTATATAAACAAATATATATATATATGAAATAAGAATTGAAAATGTAAAAAAAACAAAAACAAATTACCAAAGTAAAACAAGCAACTAAGGTTGTTAAATAAATCTAGAGGAAGCTTTCAAATGGACTAAGAAGTTAGAATATAAGAATGCAGCCTCCAAGAAAGCACTGTTTAGAGGCAGGCCACTTGAAGGAAGCTTATCCAAAAACTCAAGTATTTAGGAGGAAAATTGCGATCCATCCATTTCAAAAGAAATTCAGAATGGTTTTCAAAAGTTAAGCTAAGAAATCAGTTCATGCAAGCCCATTAGACAATAAAGAAGAGCCTTAACGACACTCAAATGCAAAATCCCATTGTTGGGCAAGAAGTCTTGAATGAAGATAACTGAATTCTAGCAAAGTTGGCAAAACAAGGAGTTTCTGGCACCAAGATTCCAGTTTCGAGCCACCGTTTGCCACACCTAGAGTCTAGGGAGAAACCCAATTCGAATCAGAGATAAAGAAATATCTATTTTTTTCAAATTATCCCTTCAGTCGTTGCTACCCAGTTCTAGCTGGGGTAGCTTGTTTTTTTTTTTTGGTTTTGTTTTTCTCTTTTCACCCACCGGGTATAACTTGGGACAAGTACCTGTAACCCTTTTCTCTATTTTAATAGGAAAAGTGGATTAAATTTTTATTAATATACATCTATACATTCAATAAACACCCTAATTGCCGAATGGCAGTATGAATTGACAATTTTACGCTGAACCCACTTCCCAAACAAAAAAAAAATTGTAGCCACTTCCTCACTCCAAAATCATAAGAAACCGCAAAAGGTCAGGAGTTTATTAATTTTTCACTACAAACTGCAATTGCCAATAAGCACCAAATCGCATTAAAATTTTAAAAAACACAAGTAAATGGGAATGAATGAAAGCGATAATCATACCGTCTTTTAGAGGAACCAGACATTCGTATGAAATCTCAAACTGAAATGGGTTGAGAAACGCAGCAGGATTGTCTAGTACAGTTACGTTGGTTATGTTCACCCCACCTTTACATTGGTTATGTTCGCTGCAAAATCAAATCAGAGTTGACGAGTCTGAAGTGGCCATTAATATTAAGGGAATTAACAGACAGATTGCCGTGTGACACTGTAATTGCATATAAGTGTAATAAAAATCTATTCAAGTATACCTCAATTAATTTGCCAATGCGAAGCACTCTTAAGAGTGAAGATCACTGGCATTTATTTTCTTCAATGTTGTCTAGAACATAAATCACTCTACACTTCCAATTAAATGGGTAAATTAACTAGCGGACTTAGTTTCAATAGGATCTCAACCGACATCACTCTAAACCTTCCAGAAAGAGACAAAACTACTCGCATACTTATTTGTAAGTCAAATCACCCTGAAACCTCCAATTAAACAGATAAAATGACTGGAAAATGTATTCTTTACCGGACCTTTAACAGAAATCACTCTAAAGCTTCCAATATAAAACAAAATATTATTGAACCTACCTGTTTCCCAGATCACAGTCTCGTTGATAGCACAAGCAAAGAAATTCCAACTGTTCCATCTCATTTGCAGGGTTTGGCCGACTCCATTATTAAGCTGAAACTTTCCATAATTAGAATTATTGTACAGTACGTTCCAGGCCTTTGGCCCCTGAATACTCCATGGATTCTGTCGGCCTGTGACGGTGGCAAAAAATTTGCAAATGAAGATAATAATGACAATGGATAGAGCCATAGAACCCGTCATTTTTGGCTCCGAAGATGTCAAGCAAACAATGTGAATCAACTCAGCAGTAAGAGCAGAACCCCGACGACAGTATATTGCTCAACGCGAATGTCATTTCGGAAGCAAGGGATCCTTCCCATCGATCACAAATTATCTAGTAGCAGATACATAAATGGACAGCGCTAGCAAAGTGCTCAGAATGAATGGGAGGAGTGCCCATGTTACAGAATGCAAAAGCATTTGCAAGGGAGCCGAGCATTTGCAAAGGAGCCGAGCAGCGAGCCTGCCGAGAAGGAGGCAGACGCGTAGGGTTCGAAGCGACAGGTGTAGGGTATTGTAAGAATAAGTGGGACTAACATGTGGAGTGCATGAAAAATGAACGTAGCTGGGTAAGTCCATTTTATTTTAGTTATTTAGCAAATAATTTTAATTATTTCTCTTTTCTTTACGATATCAATTTCAAAAAAAAATAATAATAAATAAATATATATAGAAATAAATATTAATAAATTATAAATTTAGTAAATCAATAAAAGAACGAGATTTTTTTTNNNNATATATATATATATATATATATATATATATATATATATATATATATATATATATATTATTTGATATATGTTAAAAAAAAATCAAAATTCAAATTAAAGATTCAATTAAAGTTTAATTGGTAAGTAAAGTTAATTAGTTTAATTAAGGTAAGATAAAGTTAAACTATATTAAAAAGCTAATTAAAAGTTTAGAGGGTCAATGGGTTTTGAACCCGCGACCGCCCACTACCTAAGCCTTAAGGAACAACCAAACACCAACGCACCATGTATGTGCCTTGAAAAAAAATGTGTATGTGTGATTGATTAAGGCAATTGAAGCTTAGGATTAAGTTTAGTCTAGATTATTAGTTTTTAATAAACTAGCATAGCCGCAAAGTGGCTGGCGGCTGGTTAATGCTGAAAGGTACATAGCGTTGGTGAACGCCGAAACGTGGCTGGCAGTTGTGGACAATTATTTAGATGCCACGGTTTAATCCTATTTAATCATTAAACGTGGTAATTATATAACCTTACAATTTTTTTTTATGTGATTAGGTAAATGTTAAAAAGTAAACATGTTAACGGATGCCTTGATAAATGCAAGAAATTTATGAATAATAAATTGGACCCATTGATTTTGGAGGACGACTAAGAATATGCCAGCATCTTCAATGCGTAGCCATTAGATAAGGGTTTAAGGTTAAGTAAGATTAAAAGATCATTGATTGTGCCCATTGTCAATAGGTGTACGCCTTTTGGCGTAAATTAATAAACATATGGTCAGAAGTTACTTTAATCAAGTTGTAAGTGAAAAGTTAAAAGGGCTTGGACTAGGACAAGCGGGAAGGAGGCGACATATGC
>JASDQU010011544.1:12711-48473 GCA_032191745.1 Picea mariana | reverse complement strand
TGTAATGAGTACCTAAAATGGCCAAGTTGTCGGGACTCAATTTTTTTTGTCATTACAATTAGGCTTAAGGGGGGGTTTTGGAGCATAATCCTAACTTACATTAGTTTATACCTAGCTTAGACTCCTAGATCTTCATTAATAAATTCATTTACACTTTATTTCACCTAATTTGGCCACATAGAGAAGAAGGGCGCCTCATCCCTAGATTTTAGGGAAAATTGCTAATTTTAGATCAAGACTCAACTCCCTGTTCTTGATTTTCTCAATTTATTCTTGATTTCCTTGATTTATTCATGATTTATTCCAACTCCCCCATGCAAAAACCCATTTATTATTTGGGAATGTGCACCTCCTCTTTGAGTGAGATTTATTCCTTAATTAATGATTTTTGCTGTTACTATTATTAGTAACTACTATTTCGGGTCAATTAAGTAAGTTGGAACTGCTTCTCTTGTCAGTTAAGTGAGATTAAGTGAGATAATGCACATCAATTGACTCTTGTGTACATTAATGAGTGTGTGACATGTATCTTTAGTGGTCTAGGTCAAACTATGTGGTCTCCCTTAGCTTATGACACCTATTTTAGCTATTTCTAGCTTTTTTTGACTAGAATTTCTATGTTGGAAATTCTATATATTCACCTCCTCTCTTATTTTTGAGGTTGGTTTCTCATGTATATTCATTTTTGATTAATATAATTCTCTTATTTATGGATAAAAAACTTTCTCTCATCTCTTGAATATCAACAAATTGTTTGTGTTCAATTTAACTAGAATTCTAGATCTATTGGGGTTTCTACAGGAATTCTACACAGGGCTTCGGCCTTCGGGTAAATCCACCTATTCTAGAATCCTTTTCACCAGAGTGGTCAGTGCTAGATTTTACCACCTGATCCAATGGCTCATGTTTCTCCCAAGGATATCTTATATCAACGGTCTTCATGCTTTTTTTTAATCCGAGACTCTGCAATATTGTGTCTTACACTGTCCTTCCACTAAACTCGATAGGATGGTCAAGAATTCATCCAAAGTCCCTCCTTGATATAATGGTTGGAGAGATCATACAAAGATCTTGCTTTAGATATAACAATTGATATTTAATCCTTCCCAACCTATGACTTCGCCTCGATCTAATGATATTGGATTATCCCAAAATAAGAATGAATGGCTCCTGTGCACCATCTCTTCTGAGATTCGATTAATATTCTTACTTCTGAGCTTTGGGTTTGTACTGGATTCTTATGCACCTTGTTGAAATAAATGATAATACCATACCACTATGTCCAACATTCTCCCCCTTTGGCATTGATGGAAACCTTTTCTTTGAAATATTTTTATTTCTGTTTCTTATCAATTTTCTCCCCCTTTGACAACAATGACAGAGGGGATCTTTCTTCGATCCCCCTATCAAAATGCTCCCCATGAACATGTGCCACTTTTATTTTGATATGATTTTTTTGGTTTTAATGAGGTATGCGAATTACTCCCATTTTTTGTCGAATATTTTCAAAAGTATTCCTGGGAAACAGTTTTGTGAATATGTATGCAATTTGTTCTTTGCTGTCCACATACACTATTTTAACCATCTTTTGGGTAACCCTATCTCTTAGGAAATGGTATTTAATTGGAATGTGTTTGGTTTTAGAATGCATTACTTGATTTTTGGAGATACTTATGGCACTAGTGTTATCAAAATTAATGATAATGGGATCATCATATCTTAATTGTAAATCTTCTAATGTTTGCTTCATCCAAAGAACTTGTGTGCAACATGATGCAACAAAAATGTATTCTGCCGCTGTTGTGGAGAGTGATGTGGATGTTTGTTTCTTACTTAGCCATGCTACCAGACACTTTCCTAAAAATAATGCTCCTCCACTGGTGCTTTTCCTATCATATATACTATCGGCCCAATCTGCATCAATGTATGTAGTTAGATTGAAGTCTTTATCTTTTGGATACCATAATCCAAGTTCTAAGGTGCCTTTAAGATATCTGAATATTATCTTTACTTATTTTAAGTGAGTTTATTTAGGTGCGTATTGAAATCTCCCTACGAGTCCTACAACCTGCATGATTTTAGGTCTTATTGTTGTTGAATAGAGAAGACTTCCAATCACTGATCTGTACATCGTTTGGACTACTTTTGGTGAGTCATGTTCTAGGATTAGTTTACATCCAGTGACCATGGGAGTACTAATAGGTTTATTGTATTCCATTTGGAATTTCTTTAGCATTTCATTGATATATTTGGCTTGGGAAATGAATATTCCCTTTTTTGTTTGAGTTACTTTTAAATCTAAGACGAAGGACAATTTGTTGAAATAATGTAACTGCGAAGAGCATTCTTATTATTATTGGATTAAATCCCCATTGTGGATTAATCATGTCATTATTATTATTATTGTTATTGGATTAATCCCCATTGTGGATTAATCATGTTGGTAATTGTATAAGGACCAAATCCCCTTTTGCGGATTGGTCATCGGACAATTCTAAAGGGAAGAATAAGAAGTCAGCCCCAATAGTTATTATGGAAGACCCAAAATTAATTAAAAGTGGGTTTACCCACCCAGAGTGAGAGGTCGGCCCTGCCAGTTGTGACCTTTCACACGTGCCAGTCTTGTATAAATAAGAGGCTAGCGCCTCACTTCAAACACACAACTCACTTGCTCATTCTCTTATGAGGCAAGCTGCAATTACCAATTGGAGAGAGGAGAAGAAGAGTGGCACATCTCTTGGAGAGGACTATCTGTATTGGTTTGAGTTATCTCTTGAACATTGTTTAAGCTATTTATGATAAGGAAGTTTTGCTGGGTTTTCTTTCCCTAGAGGGTTTCCCAGGATAAATGCTGTGTCTCTTGTGAATGTGTATTTCTCAGTGATCTTGTTCTTATGATGCTCTTATCTATTGAAATGCAAAGAACTATAATAATGGAATAAACATTAACATGGTTTCAGAGCCAACATGAAGGAAGCACAATTTGCAAGAGGAAAAAACGTCACTGTTACTGTACCAAAAAATTAGGGTTTTGAAAAAGTGAGTATTTTCATCTCCCAAACCACCTAGAAAGATGCCCCTCCCCCAAGGATCATTTTGGCACTTAGAGCGCACCTTTTTAGTGGCTAGATCTCCCGAAAAGGGAAACCCTAGTTTCACAAAGTACCAGAAAACCAGAGTACCAGAAGTACCAGAGTACCAGAAGTACCAGAAAAATAGAAGCACCAGTCCAGAAATCCGTAGATCAGATTTGAAGGAGTAAAAGTTGGATTTTCAAAAATTTGACTGCACCAACTAACTCGCCTCAGCTCAACACACCTATCCCCTGGATCATAATTTCAAAATTTGAAGTTTGAAAAATTAGGGTTTCCTCATAAAACCCTAAGTTGCAGTTGTAGTTGCAGTCTCAGAACCAGTTGCAATTGTAGTACCTATTGCAGTTGCAACCATATAACTAGTTGTAATCACTCTTGAAATTTTGGTAATGATTACCGCTGCTACCAGATGGAGCCACTACCTGCAAATGCTATCCAAGGTATGTACTCACATATGGTTAATGGTTAAACCCTAAAGAGTATTTGTAGGAGAAGGGATCTTTTTCCATATATCCAGAAGGATCTCAAGATCCAACACATTCAGATAAATGATGCAACCCAGGTGTGATTATTCTAATATGCATCTATTTGTTATGAAATTATCTTGATCAGTGTTGCATGTTGAAGCTATGATGAAATCATTAGAAGGATTAAAAGTTGATCATAGAGCTTATCCTCTAACCTAACCTTTTGTCAAGATAGCATATTGTCTTAGTACAATAGACAGGTTGAAGAAAGTACTCGTCACTTGAGTGAAGGAGACCTGGAAGAAAAGAAAGCACTCACTCTTGAGGACAAGGCTCCAGGTTTGATTAATCAAGATTCAAAGGTACACATGACAATATGATGACTTTAGTTGAGATAGCAATCATCGTAAAGTATTATACTTGATAGCATGTGAGAATATAGATGTAGATACTTTGGCTGATATGAATAACACCTCCTCTAGGAGAAACCTCGTGTGTTAGTTCCAGATTGCCATGGAAGAATGCTTGGTCACAACACTATGAGAGTGTTGACCTCATTTCATATTGTATTCCTTACCTTTATTCTTTTCTTCGGATAAATTATAAGTAATAGCTCTAAAGGAGCTACTGTGATGATAGTTTGTTCTATTGCTTTATATTATCAAGAAGGATATTATTCTTGCTTGTTGTTTTGTTGACCTTTCTCTAGGTCACATGAGGAAGCTATAGTGAAGGTTGCAGAAGGCAACGTGCTAAAGAAGAAATCATAAATGAAGCAATCATCAGTGGAAAAGAAGAAGGTGGGACACTCAGAAGCTGCCATGACCCACACTATTGAAGAATCCATGAGAAATCTAGAAGATTAGCTCACATCAACTATAAGGCGCTACCATACATATGAAAAGCTGTCACAGGTTTACTAGAACTCAAAGGTGATCATGAAGGCGTATGCGATGGATGTGCACAAGGGAAGAACGTCAAGAACCCATTTCCGAAGAGGGACAACAAGGCATAAGGAGTCCTAGAACTCATTCATTCAGATGTATGTGGCCCAATGCCATCATCCTCCAATAATGGGTATGTATACTATGTATCATTCATTAATGATTATTCTCGTAAAAGACCTGGATATATTTGAAGTATTCAACAAGATCAAGGAATTCAAAGCCTTGATAAGAGAACCCTTCTGCAAGGAAGATTAAAATACTCAGGTCAGATAATGGAGGAGAATATACCTCAAAAGAGCTCATGAACTTCTGCAAAGATGTTGGGATCAAGATCCCCAACAAAACGACGTAGCTGAACGGAAGAACAGAACCATGCTGGAAGCTGTGAAGATCAAGATCTTCCTATTTTCTTATGGGCAGAAGCAACAATGACAACTATTTATGTGTAGAACCGATTGCCCCATAGTGCACTTGGGCTCAAGACACCAGAATAGATGTTCACCGGAAAAAAGCTAGAGGTAAGCCATCTCAGAATATTTGGCTGTCTAGTGTTTATTCGTATATCGAAAGAGAAAAGAAACAAGTTGGAACCCTTCAGGAAAGAAGGGAATATTTGTGGGATATTGTGAGGTATCCAAGGCCTTCAGAATCTACATACCTGGTCACCGCCATATTGAGATCAGTAGGGATGTGACCTTTGATGAAGAAGAAACACTTAAGAAATAGAGAAGATGCCAGCTTGAAGAAGTATATGAAGAGGAACCTGTAAATCCTAGGATTGCAGAATCAATGAGGGAGGTTCCCAAAGCTGCAGAACCAGTGAGGGAAGTCGTACCTTCCCCTGATAAGGAACTTCTAGAAGACCATGATATAGTAGAATTTCAAGAACCTCCTCAAATGACCTTCTCCCATAAAAGAAATCCTTCTTGGGCAAGAGAGATTATTCAAGATGGAGAGAAGTATGGTGTTCATGAAAGAACCTCGAGACAGGTGAAAAGACCAAATCCATTCTCTAGTTACATGGCTTTGATATGTGATCTTCCAGATGAAGAGCCTACCTTCTCTGAAGAAGCCATTCAGAGAAAAGAATGGATAGATGCCATGACAAAGGAATACCAATCAAGTATGGGAAATAGTTCCTAGATCGAAGAACAAAGATGGGGTATCCTACAGATGGCTCTTCAAAATAAAACATGCTGTTGATGGAAGTATTGAGAAGTATAAAGCAAGATTTGTCACTCGTGGATTTTTTCCAGAAGGACGACATTGAATATGAAGAGACATTTTCTCTTGTGGCCAGATACACTTCGATCAGGACCATTACAGCTCTTGCAGCTAAGATGAAGTGGAAGTTGTACCAGATGGATGTGAAGACAGCTTTTCTGAATTGTGTTATCGGAGAGGAAGTGTATATAGAGCAACCCCAAGGATTTGAGGTTGAAGACAAGAAGTCTCATGTCTTCCGATTGAATAAATCCTTGTACGGATTGAAGCAAGCTCCCAGATCTTGGTATGGCCGTATAGACAGTTTTTTGATGAGCTTAGGCTTTACCAAGAGTAAAGCAGACTCAAATCTCTACTTCAAAATTATGGATAATGAACTAGTAATATTATTATTGTATGTGGATGACTTATTCTTAACTGGAGAAGAAAAGCTCATCGCTGAATGTAAACAGAGACTTTCCGAAGAATTTGAAATGAAAGACCTTGGCCTAATGCATTACTTTTTAGGCCTTGAGGTATGGCAGAGTCCAGAGAGAATCTTCCTTAACCAAGGGAAGTACACGGTAGAAATATTAAAGAGATTCGAAATGCTAGAATGCAAGTCCATGAATACTCCCATGGAAGAAAAGCTAAAGCTGTTGGTTGATACTTCGTCAGACTTGATAGATGCCACTCTGTACAGACAGATTATTGGATCGCTGATGTACCTGATGAACACTAGACCAGACATCTATTTTGCAGTGAACACCTTGAGTCAGTTTCTGGTAGAACCCAGACGTGTTCACCTAGTGGCTGCAAAACATGTGATGAGGTACCTTAAAGGTACAGTGGATTATGTTCTAAGCTATGATGGAGATCATGACTTCACACTGAGTGGATATACTGATGCAGATTGGGCAGGAAGCGTTGCTGACATAAAAAGAACTTCCGGATGCTGTTTCAGTTTGGGATCAGCTATGATCTCGTGGCAGAGTAGGAAGAAATCTAGTATTGCTCTCAGCACAATGGAAGCAGAGTACATTGCTGCATGTTCTGCTAACTACGAAGCTATATGGCTTCGAAAGTTGCTGACAGGCCTATTTGATTTGGAGATGAGAGCAACCACGATTCTATGTGACAATCAAAGATGCATTAAAATGATAGAGAATCCTGTGTTTCACGACAGGTCGAAGCACATAGAGATCCGCTATCATTTCATCCACGACATGGTACATAGAGGAGCCTTGAAGCTCCAATACATTAGCACAAATGAACAGGTTGCTGACGTATTGAATAAGCCTCTATCTCATGTAAAGTTTGAAAACTTTCGAGATAAGCTTGGTATTGTCCGAAAGGACCCTCCCTGAAAGGGGGAGTAGATGTATTCCTTTCTTCTGACCTCGCTGTTAGACGTAAAGCAAGATGAGTCATGCTTCTGACCTCGCTGTTAGACATAAAGCAAGATGAGTCATGCTTCTGACCTCACTGTTAGATGTAAAGCATGACACCGTGTGATCCTTGCTTCTGACCTCGCTGTTAGACGTAAAGAAAGATGAGTCATGCTTCTGACCTTGTTGTTAGATGTAAAGCATGACGCCGTGTGATCCTTGCTTCTGACCTCGCTGTTAGACGTAAAGAAAGATGAGTTATGCTTCCAACCTCATTGTTAGACGTAAAGCATGACGCCGTGTGATCCTTGCTTCTGACCTCGCTGTTATACGTAAAGCAAGATGAGTCATGCTTCTGACCTAGTTGTTAGACGTAAAGCAAGAGGATTCCTCGCTTCTGACCTCATTGTTAGACATAAAACGAGATGTTGATGTGTTCCTTGCTTTCGACCTCGTTGCTGGACGTAAAGTAGGATGAGTCATGCTTCTGACCTCGTTGTTAGACATAAATCATGACGCTGTGATTCATCGCTTCTCACCTAGTTTTTAGACGTAAAGCGAGATGATGATATTACTTTCTTCTGACCTAGTTGTTAGACGTAAAGCAAGATGTGACTGACGCTGAGCTACCAGCTTAACCGCTGTGACACTGAGCTAGTGTAGTACTGTGATGTGCTAGCCTAGTGCTGTGATGAGGTATCATTTTTACTGATACATATTTGATGCAGATGATGATAGCATTCTTTCGAGAATGATGATCTTGCTGATGAAGAAAACTTCCGATGACTCGTAAATGTGCTAGACAATGTTTCAAGATGATATTGATGATACTGTCCTCCAGATGCCACTAATAATGCAGACCTCTCTCACCTGATGCTAATGAAGAATACCCTTCTTGTTAAGGGGGAGTGTTAAAATAATGTAACTGCGAAGAGCATTCTTATTATTATTGGATTAAATCCCCATTGTGGATTGATCATGTCATTATTATTATTATTGTTATTGGATGTCGGTAATTGTATAAGGATCAAATCCCCTTTTGCGGATTGGTCATCAGACAATTATAAAGGGAAAAATAAGAAGTCGGCCCCAATAGTTATTATGGAAGACCCAAAATTAATTAAAAGTGGGTTTACCCACCCAGAATGAGAGGTCGGCCCTGCCAGTTGTGACCTTTCACACATGCCAGTCTTGTATAAATAAGAGGGTAGCGCCTCACTTCAAATACAAAACTCACTTGCTCATTCGCTTATGAGGCAAGATGCAATTACCAGTTGGAGAGAGGAGAAGAAGAGTGGCGCATCTCTTGGAGAAGACTATCTGTATTGGTTTGAGTTATCTCTTGAACATTGTTTAAGCTATTTATGATAAGGAAGTTTTGTCGGGTTTTCTTCCCCTAGAGGGTTTCCGAGGATAAATGATGTGTCTCTTGTGAATGTTTATTTCTCAGTGATCTTGTTCTTATGATGCTCTTATCTATTGAAATGAAAAGAACTATAATAATGGCATAAACATTAACACAATTCTCCCAGCATAGACATTTCAAATTATTCTTGCATTTTGGTTGCAAAATTTCTTCTTAGTATAGTAAGATTGCTTCCAAATATGATGTCATTTACATATACCACCACAACAATCATGTTTTGATTCTCAATTTTGATGTATAATTTGCTATCAGTAGTCCCTCTCTTATATCCTTGCTTTTGTAGGTACTGATCAAGCCTTGAGAACCATGCTTTAGGGGCTTGTTTAAGACCATACAAGGCCTTTTTTAGTTTTCATACATAGTCCTGATTTTCTGTTAACATAAATCCTTCTGGTTTCTCAACATAGGCTTCTTCTTCCAGTGTTCCATTAAGGAATGCTGACTTGACATCCATATGATAGATTTTGAAATTTCTGAAGCATGCAAATGCTAGTTGTTAGTCACCATTAATTTTTTTTTTGTGAAATCAAGATTTCAGGACCTAGCGAGACACTACATTGGTTTGGAAGCTTGATAAACCAAGGAAGGGGATAAATATGGCAGGGGGAGGCTAAATATGGTAGGGGCGCTAAGGTGATGGGACCTGATACATCGTAGATCACGATATCTCTAGAATGACGACCGAGGATCATTTCGGGGGGAGAAGCTGCGTGGAGGATAATTTCAGAAAGCGGGCCAAAATACAGAACATGAAAATGAAGCACTTTGTCAAGAGGCATTGAAATACAAGGTGAGGGTGTTGTAGCTGGAAAGAGAAAAGGTGGAGTGGTCACAAGAGAAAACAAAATTGTTGAACATGGTTGTAGTTGTGCATCTGGTTGCAGAAGCTGGGCCAAACACTGAAGGACTTATCTAGGCTATGTCACAAGTTATCCTGAAGGAAGGAGAAATCAAAGGGATAAAAGGGAGCATAGAGAAATTGAAGTAGGAGATGCAAGCAAAGGATGAAATAATGGCTTAATTTCAAAAGGAGAATGGAGCCTTGCAACAAATGATAGATAAGTTGAAGATGGGATTAAGAGGAAAAATCCTATTGTATGGGGAAAAACATATCATATGGGACTCTATAGTTGCTGAAGCTACCAAATTTAGAGTGTATTTGAATTTCATAAATGATAAATACAACATGGCCATCACAGCTAGAAGCAAGTGCACTGTTGTGAATGGAACTTTAGCAAAGAAGCCATCAGAATGGTCCCAAAATTCCATGAATCTACTCAACTCCATTCCTATTGTAGAACTTTAGACTATTGGATTTAAATACAGGACCACATTGATTATCTGGGCCAGGAGAGTGATTTCTAACCATAACTTGTTGAAATCAGTTCATACCAAGGAAACACAGATGGAGGAAAGTGTGAAAGAGTTCAAGGATTTGTTTGAAGAGTTGTTTATCAAAGTCCTCCCACCATTTTGGGATGGCAAAGGAAAATTATATGATCAGTAAGAATAAAATGATCTCCTCACTCAGTGCAGGATAGATCATTCCAAATTTGAAACCCTGGAGGAAAATATGAAAGGGGCTACACTAGTTGAGCATCTGATTACAGACTTTGAGATTCTGAATCAGTTCAAAGAAATTAAAATTGGACTACCAGTCATGACATATGCTTCTTGCATTGACCTGGAGATCCTGATCAAAGAAATGATATATTATGATATCCCTTCTGACTTGCAATGGAAGGAGATATTATGGTTGGGTAAGACAAAGTGCATTTTTCAAGGGTCCAGTAAATGATGTCCAAGTGTCACTGAAGATGGTGGATCAAGTGGAAGACTAGAGAAAAAAAAGTGGCAAAAGATGGGACTGAAGCATCAAAGGATTCAGATTTCAAATCATCAAATTTTTTTCTTGCTAATCATTGTAATTGGTTTCAAGACCAAAACTATCATTTGTAATTATTGTAACCAGTTTCAGAAATTGAAACATATCATTTTAATCATTGTAATCGGTTTCAAATCGAAGGAACTCAAACTTGTATAAATATTAGGATTTCCAAATGTATTAGGGGTTGGAAGAAGTGCAAGGGCACAAATTTTATCTATTCAGAACTTGAATGTAATTTTCTGAAGATGAATTGAATACACATGCAAAATTCTTGAAGTTTCCATGAAAAGATTCGAATGGTGGTGATATGAGTTTTGTCTCCTCTCTTTGTATGTATTTCCTATATTTTTGATTTCATTTTCACCGTGTTTTGTTTAAACTGGATAGACAAAGGCCCACAATTCATCTTGTGATTCTCTCAGATGAAGCAATTTAAACTGTGTTAAGTTCTTCCTAACTAATTTAGAATTCATTTATTTAATGCTCTGATGCAGTTATATGTTTTCTTTTCTTTCTACACTCTGAAAATTTACAATTTATAACTCATATTTATCATCTCATTTATCCTTTATCCTTTGGAGATTTCTTCTGAATAATCAATGCTTCCATTCATTTTAGAAACTTGACTCTATATCCCTAAGTGTCCCTCCCCTTACTTGCCATTAAAATAAAAAAAAAAAACCTGCCAAAACAACAAAACCTAGCCATTGATTGTCAAAGAAATACCAAGTGACAGGAGAGAGCGCTCTCTGAGATGAGCAGGGTAGTACCCAACTCTAAAGTTGGTTTGTAGGTTACCTCTATCATTTTTTTTATTAGATGAACAAATTTATAGAGTGCTAACATTCTAGCGCCGTTGTTGGGGATCAAAATTTAAACCTTCCTTGGAAAAAAAATGACTTAAAGGTCCAGATTTGATTCTTGAGGGTGACAGTGAATCAAAAACCTTATTGGCTGAGACTAAATTTACCCTGGAAACTCCATTATAAAGATACCAATAGAATAAATTAGTTTGAGTTAGAAATCTTGGCTCCCAAGAGAATCCATACTAGGAGAAATCCATACCCAGAAGTAGTAATCTCTGTGTTTGATCCTGAAAAAATTGTACACAAAATAAAAGAAAATCCAATAAGCCTAGTCTTGTGTATAGATAGATATCTATCCTTTCCCAAATATGGAGTGACAAGAAATGAAGACCTTGATTTTGATTTGAAATTTGAGCAAACTCTGTTGAGAACTAAAATTGAGTCTTGTTTGAATGAGAACATCTTTGATGAGAAGAGGTTCCAAGATTTAATTTTAGCTTCCTCTACTAAACCTCTTATAATTCCTACTCAGAATTAACAACCGCTTCAAGTTCTTACTGCAACCATGGCAGCTAGGTTTTCCCCTCTTGTTATACTTGCTCAGTTACATGATTTAACCATGGAATATAATCAGAGGATCAATTTGTATGATGCTGAAGGAAACGTGTTAGCCCAAAAACACTTAGACTCGTTCAATGATTTTGTAGACCTAGAAGAAGTAGATTTTGAAGATGAAAAAATGAGGTTGTTTGCACAAAATCTTGCAGGATAAGTCAGAAAATGGTTTAGAGCACTCCCAACATCAAGTATCTTAATGGCTTCAAGAAAGATCAAATATAATTCTGATAGGGACATGAACAAGGTTCAAGATAAGGCACAACCTTCAACCTCACAATCATTATAATATATTTTTGAGTTTATGATGAAGACCATGGAGAAACTCATGGATATGATGTATTTAGATAATAAGCCTAACACCAGAGAAAAATATGATGTTCCACCTAGGAATTAAAGGAGACCAACAATTCCACAAATCAGACAAAAAGATCAGAGGAACCAGGGTGAACAACAAATAATACCTCCTTTTCAAAATAATTACGTAAATGAGAATTTTGATGAAAATTTTGAAGACAATATGCATTGTTGTGATGTTGATGAAACATAGGTGTTTTTAAATAAAGAAGAACATGATCAGTTCATGGATGCATATTAAATATTCATGCAGGAGAATGATGAAAGGTTGTCAATGGAAAAAGAAGATTATAAGACAAGGCTCCAAAATTCCATCATGCAATTCCATAAACAATATAATCTTCAAAACAAAAAGGTGCCTGCAAATCCTCCAAAGGGAAATCCTACCAAAAAATCTCAAAACAATACACCTTCTTCAAGTTAGCCTAAGAAGGACTCTATTGCAAAGGATGTTGTGGAGAAAGGAAAGAAGAAGGAAGAACCTCCAAATAAAGTACCTGAAACAAGAAAGGAGACAACCATCAAAGAGGTAGAGAAAACCTCTTCTTACTTTAACTTTGAAAGTGAGATGGACAAAATTAAAATCTATGTTCCATTCAATGAGATGATAAATAATAGTGAATATAGAAGTAAGATCATCAAGATGCTCAATATGGAAGAAACTTTTGATACTTTGAATATACAATATGATCATCCTACCATCTTGTTTGGCCCACGTGTAGGGAAGAGTAGTGATGCTGATGAAGTCCCCCCTTTCTATGTTAGTTTGAAGATTCATGATATTAATTTGCATAATGCTATGTTGGATTCAAGAGAATCCCATAATCTGATGCCCAAGGTGGTCATGGACCAATTGGGCCTGGACATTACAAGGCCTTACAATGATATTTTCTCCTTTGATTCAAGGAAGGTGAAGTGCTTGGGACTAATCAAATATCTAGTGGTATCTTTGTCTCAAATTACAACAAAAAATATGGTCATGGATGTAGTGGTTGCTGATATCCCTCCTAAGTTTGGCATGCTGTTATCTAGGTCATGGGATGCAAAGTTGAAAGGGACTTTGCAAATGGATATTTCATACGCCACAATCCTTGTTTTTGGTCAAGATAGGAGGTTGTACAAGGAAGTATTGCTCAAATACATGCTCAGTAACAAAGCCCAACCAAATAACCATCCCATTTATTTTGTGGAAATTGAGATTGGTTCTTCTATTTTCTTTAATGATTTGAGTTTTGAAGAGAAGGTGCCAGACACTAATATAATTTCCAAAGACAAATCTGATCAACAAACTGAGAAAATTTCAGAACCACAAGACATTGTAGATATTGAGATGTGGAACATGAGATTTGATGGAGCTTTCATTAGAGAAGGAGCAGTATATGGTGTGTGGATAAACGCCCCAGATTGGACACAAAAATTTGTTCTTATAAGCTTGCTTTTGAGTGCACAAATAATATGGCTGAATATGAGGCATTAATATTGGGATTGAAGACTTTGAAAGAAATGGGTGCTAGGAGGATAGTTGTACATGGAGATTCCAAGTTGATCATAAATCAGGTGAAGGGAATATATCAAGAAAAACATCCTAGATTAAGAGAATATAGGAATATAGTGCTTGACCTTCTTGATTTTTTTTTAGAATATAGCCTCTCAACGATTCCAAGGGGTCATAATCAAATTGATGATTCTCTAGCTACTTCAGCCTCAGTTTTAAAAACTCCATTTTTTTCTAACAGGGGACATGAGATTGAAGTCAAGCACAGACCAATAGTGCATGATAATATTAAGTACTGGCAGGTTTTTGAAGATGATAAAAAAATAGAAAGTTTCCTTAAGATGGATGGTGAATTTGAAACCTTGAATATTGATGAGGAATATTGTGGTGAAGAAGAAGATGCATCTGTGTTTGAAAATGATGGCTATTTCAAGAATCAGATTGTTGGTAAGGATATAATGCAGCTAAAAAATAACATCATTCCCAAAATCTTGGTCCCATTAGAAAAACTCTTTTACAACAATGATGTGGCCAAGAGCCCTAAAATTAATGCAAATGAAGGATATGATGAAGATTGCAACATTAGGACTTAGGAGGATCCCAAGATCATCAAGCTATCCAAGACACTTAGCCCAGAGGTCAAGAAAAGGCATATCAATTTAATGAAATATTTTCCTGATGTTTTTTCCTGGAGTTATGAAGATCTGAAAGTTTATGATACAAAGGTGATTCAACATGTGATTCCAATCAAAGAGGATCATAAACATTTCAAACATAAATTAATAAGAATTAAACCTTTACTTCTACCCTTGATTGAAAAGGATATAAAAAGTTGTTTGAAGCCAATATCATAGTGTCTCTGATATTTTTTAAGTGGGTGAAAAATCTGGTACTTGTCAGAAAGAAGAGTGGAGAGATCAGGTTATGTGTAGACTTTATAAATATGAACATGGTATCTCTCAAGGACAATTACCCCCGGCCTAAGATGGATCACATTCTACAGAAAGTGGTTGTTTCTCAAAAAATATCAATGCTGGATGGTTTCTCTTGGTACAATCAAATCATGGTACACCCTGATGATCAGGAAAATACAACCTTTACAACACCATGGGGCACCTTCATGTATGCCAAAATGCCTTTTGGGCTCATGAATGTAGGAACAATTTTCCAAAGAGCTATGGATATATCCTTTGCTAATGAGAAAGATAAATTTATTGTTATTTACTTAGATGATATCACTGTATATTCAGTTTCTGATGAAGAACATCTTAAGCATCTAAGGAAGGCTTTTCAAAAGTGTAGGAAGTTTGGCATTTCATTGAACCCCAAGAAGTCTAATTTTGGAATTGGAAGAGGGGAAGTTGTTTGGGCACATTATTTAAAAGGAGGGAATAAAGATAGATCCTATCAGTGTTGAGGGAATCCTTAAAATTGGCACACCCGGAAGTAAGAAAGAAGTGCAATATTTTCTGGGGAAAGTAAATTTTCTGAGAAGATTCATCCCTAACCTGGATGAAATCATAAAGCATATCACTAACATGATTAATAAAGGAAGTGAGATAAAGTGGACCCGTGAATCCAAAAAATCCTTTGAAGATATTAAAGTGGCATAGACCAAATCCCCAGTGTTGTCCAGTCCCAATTTTGAGAAAGACTTTATATTGTTTTCTTTTGCCTTAGAACACACCATTGTTGGTGTTTTATTACAAAATGATGAAAAACATTTTGAGAGGCCTATATAATACTATAGAAGGACATTGAGGGATTCCCCATTAAAGTATGATATCATGGAAACACATGCATATGCACTGGTCAAGGCCCTAAAGGAGTTTAGAGTTTATATCCTGCATTCTCATACCATTGCTTATGTGCCCAACAGTTTTTTGAAGGAAATTTTAATTCAGACTGATCCCGAGGGAAAAAAGGGCAAGTGGTTAGTTTTTTTGTTGGAATATGACCTTGAGATCAAACCTATCAAGTTGATCAAGGGGAAGGGACTTGAAAAGCTGATGACATAGAAAATTCATGAGCTCTTGGGAATTAATTTCATTGCTGATTTGTCAATAGATTCATAGGAAGAAAAGGCCCCTCAAGTATCCCAAAAATTCCTTCACTCCCCATGATATGCTGACATTATTTATGTGTTGATAAATTTGTAGGTTCCTCATGAATTGAGCAAAACCAAGGCAATGTTTTTGAAGCTAAAAGCAACAAAGTTTTGTATTTTAAATCAATCTATGTATTATAAGGAGCCGAGAGGAATATTGTTGAGTTGTTTGTTGGAGGGAGAAGTAGAAAAAACCATCAGAGAGTTTCATAAAGGTGATTGTGGAGGGCACCATTATTGGAAAACTATTGTGCAAAATATACTAAGGGTAGGTTTCTATTGGCCTAACATTTTTTTTGATGTTTACAAAGAAGTTTCAAGCTATCATGAATGCCAAATTTTTGATGGGAAGAGAAAACTGCAGCCTTTGCCCTTGAAGCCTATATCTGTTGAAGCACCTTTTAGACAATTGGGCCTTGATTTCATAGGAGAAATTCATCCATAGTCCTCAGCTCAGCACAAGTGGATACTGAAAGCCACAAATCACTTCACTAAGTGGATTGAAGTAGTCCCCACCAGACAAGCCACAGATACTGTTATCATTCAGTTTTTGGAGAACAATATTTTGTCTAGGCTTGGTTGTCCAATCAAAATCATTACAGACAATGAAACAATATTTAAGTCCAAAAAGATGGGAAATTTTTGTAGTGATTACAATATAACTCTTGGCCATTCCACAACTTATTACCCTCAAGGTAATGGGTTGGTTGAGTCATCCAATAAAATTTTGACTAGAATTATCAAGAAGCTGCTACACGATAACAAAAAGGATTGGCAAAAAAAGCTCATCCATGCACTATGGGCTGACATGATCACTACTAAAAAGTCTATTTCCACTTCACCCTTCCAGATTGTGTATGGAACAGAAGCAATTTTTACTACTTCATTAGGATTAGCCGTGATGAGGTTTCTACAAGAGCAAGATGTTGAACCAGATGCCACTCAAAGGAGGAAAAATGAACTAATGAATGTCCAACAAACAAGAGAGAAAGCCTTTAACAACTCTCAATTGCACCAAGACAAGATTAAAAAGGATTTTGACAGGCATACTAAGGAAGATGATAAAAAGTGGGGGATTTGGTGTTGAAATGGGATGCCATAAATGAAGACAGAAGAAAGCATGGGAAATTTGACCATCTATGGTTGGGACCTTTCAAAATTTTGGCATACCATGGAAATAATTCCTATATTCTACAAGAACATAATGGAGATCTCGTTGGTGGAGGACCTGTGAATGGAAAGTTTCTCAAGCATTATCTTGCTTGAAGGAATTCTCACCCTTTCCATTCATTGTATATAACCATTTTTGTTTTTCAATTGAAGCAATAAAAATCAAATCAACAGAAATTGAATCCTGAAGCAAAGGCCCTAAGTTATGCTGAGTATAATTTGAGTTATGTGAACAACATTTTGTGAATAAGGTGATGATCAATTTAGTTGCATGAGTAGAATGAATCCCAATGGGTAGGCACTTGGTATGGCATTCTTTGCTACTGCATTGGGAGGATAACATCCCCAATTGGATCCCATGTTAGTCACCATTAAAATTTTTGTGTGAAATCAAGATTTCAAGACCTAGTGAGATGCTAAATTGGTTTGGAATCCTGATAAACTAAGGAACATGATAAATCTGGTATGGAAAGGCTAAATCTGGTGAGGGTGCTAAGGTGATGGGACCTGATACGTTGCAGATCATGAGCTCTCTAAATCGACGATCGAGGATCATTTCAGGGGGAGAAGCTGCATGGAGGATAATTTCGGAAAGTGGGCTGAAATATAAACTGTGGTTTCTATTTGAGGATACTTGCACCACCAGATAAATTTTGGGGTGAAAAGCAGGTTTCCACAAACCACTTCCTCATGCCCCTAAAATTTGGAAAAGTATAAAAGGGAAGTTGTTGGTTATTTTATTATTTTTCGAACACTAGATCGTTTGAAACTTGGAAAGACCACCCTCGTTTAGATGCAGCTCAACAATACACCATTTCTTCTCATTTCCAGGTATTTTTCATCGTAGCCATGGATCCTATCATAAATTCAGTAACATAATAAGATCTTGTGATGAATGAAGAATCCCTAATTGACCGAGATTCAAACATCGTTGATACTGAAATCACCATTTCTCCCATCTATGTGTCCAGAAGAAACCTGTTCAATAATGTAGGAAGGAGTATACCATTCCTTGAGGTAGTCCATGCCACCATAGTCCCTTATTCTGTTGAAATCGCTTCTCCCTTTCCTGAGTTTATAAGCTGGTGCATCGAACAATATTCACATGAAGAAAGAGTTGTCGTGAATAAAGAAGGGTCTGAAGTCATGTGTAGGGTAAAGAGTCTGTCAATTCGAGACTCCCTCGGTATACCAAAATCTTTCTCCACAATGTCTGAACCTTTCAATGAAGAAAATCTAATTAGGGTATACAAAGAATGTCCATTAGAAGTCCGAGATATGTTTTTACAGACAATTGTCAAACCATAACATTTTTCAGAGAGTTTGTCTTTTATAATGAATGTGAGTATAATGGTTATTGAAGTCCAATGGGTCTATTCCCTTTTGAGTCAAGTCTTAGGTCTAGATAATGAAAAAAATGTGGTCAAAGTCATGCTCAGTTTCCTATTGGTATTTTTCAAGTTAGAGTTTGGTCTGTCAGTCCACATCAACTTTGATCAATTCATAGATGATAATATCCATAAACAACTAGTGAATTTTTGCTCTCTAAGGCATTTCAGATATTACACCTATTTGCTGAAGATTTTCCTGGAAACCAAAAAGAGAGAATTTCCTGAAGAAACCTTTATATCAACAGAATGTAAAAGGATCACATTGCTCATGTTCATCAACAAAGTCATGTCCAAAGTTTACAACTTGATTTTCAACACCAACCTACCTAGAGTTTTGGATGACATGAGAATCTATCTACATCCAAATCCAAAGACCAGGGTGGGGGATTGGGTACTATTCATGCACTCAACAATAATTTGGGTTTATGGTTGTCATGAATCCCCCTATCTATTGCCTATTTTTCTGACCCCCAGAGTATTTTCCCTTGAATTCATTAGGTAGAGAATTATATCTGAGACATATCATTTCATGAAGTTTCACAAGGCCTCCAACCTCAAATTCCCTTTTATCATTGGCCCCTTCATTGTCAAAACTAGATCATTTTTATCTCATATTCAAGCAAAGCTCAAGGAGTTTGGTTTTGCACAACTACAGGGAAGAAGATATGATCCACACCAAATCATATCCAAGAGAATATTGATGAACAAATAGGCCCCTTATGAGCATGAGCATGTTGAGGGTTTTGATAAGATGGAAAACCTATAAGTCTATGATGATATGGAAAAAATCTTGCAGCCAACTCAAACACAACAAGTGGAGCAAACCCTGCAACAAAGTCAAACACAACAAGCTCCTCAGAAACTAATAGTCAAAGTTCCTAAGATGAGTGTTTACAACAAGAGAAGCATTTCAGAGGCCATGGGAACCAACGATCAACATGGTGCTCCTAAGAATATGAATATTACACAGTCCCCACATATAGTGTATTTAGAGGAGGAAGAGCCCAAAGAACAAGTAAATCTAGATATGGTGGAAAGTGGCACTAGCACTATAGAGGTGGAAAAGGGAAGAAAACTCCAAAGTGAAGGCATATCAAGAACCTTTAGCTACAAGAAGGACATATTTGATAAAACACCTGAGGTAGCTTATCAATCTAAAGAATATTTGGAAAAAAAATATGCCGATAAGGGAAACATAGCTCTGGGTGAGATGAGAGATTTGGTCCTTGAAGTGGAAAATATTTCTCAGCACAAATATTATCTGTTCATAGTAAGGGATATTGAAAAGATGACCTTTAACATTGTAGTTGCAGATGAAGACAAAGTACCTGAGATCAAGATAAGGTATGACAACATCAGTGCTCTAGACAAGGTCAAATTCCATAAGAATACCAATGATATGTTGTATTTTGATTACCTGAGTTTAAGCTTGAAGAATTCAAAGATGTCATCTTATGAAATGAAATTGGAAGGGTAGATGAGGCAAGAAAAAACATCTATTAGAGCTTGAAATACTCAGATCAAGAGGATGGAATTTGAAGGTCCCCAAGGGGTGAAATTCTCATTGGATGAGAAAGAAAAATTAATTCAAAGCTTGAGGAAGAAATGAAAATGTCTGCCATAGAGAATCCAAAAACATCATAATTGGTTTCTCTAGAACAGGAAAATGAAACACTTCATTAAGAGGCATTGGAATACAAGGATAGGGTGTTGTATGTGGAAAGAGAAAAGGTGGAGTGGTCACAAGAGAAAACAAAATTGCTGAACAAGGTTGTAGTTGTACCTCCTACTGCAGAAGTTGGGCCAAACACTGAAGGACTTGTCCAGGCTATGTCACAAGTTATCCTGAAGGAAGAAAAAAACAAAGGGATAAAAGGGAGAATAGAGAAATTGAAGCAGGAGATGCAAGCAAAGGATGAAATAATGGAGAATGGAGCCTTGCTTGAAAGGATAGATAAGTTGAAGATGAGATTAAGAGGAAAAGGCCTGTTCTAGGGGGCCAAACATATCATCTGGGACTCTATATCTACTGAAGATGCCAAATTTAGAGTGTATTTGAATTTAATCAATGATAAAGACATCATGGTCATCAAAGCCAGAAGCAGGTGCACTGTTGTGAATGAAACGTTAGAAAATAATCCATCAGAATGGTCCCACAATTCCATAAATATACTCAAATCCATTCCTACTATAGAACTTTAGACTATTGGAGTTAAATACAGGACCACATTGATTATCTGGGCCAGGAGGGTTATTGCTAAACATAACCTGTTGAAATTAGTCCAAACCAAGGCAACACAGATGGAGAAAAGTGTGAAAGAGTTCAAGGATTTGTTTGAAGAATTGTTTATCAAATGCCTCCCACCATTTTGGGATGGAAAAGGAAAATTATATGATCAGGAAGAATACAATTCTCACCTCACTCAGTGCAGGATGGATCATTCCAAATTCGAAACCCTGGAGGAAAATCTGAAAGGGGCTACACTAGTTGAGCATCTGATTATAGACTTTGAGATTTCGAATGAGTTAAAAGAAGTTAAAATTGGACTACCAGTCATGACATATGATTCCTTCATTGACCTGGATATCCTGATCAAAGAAATCATAGATTATGATATCCCTTCTGACTTGCAGTGGAAGGAGATAATACGGCTGGGTAAGACAAAGTGCAGTTTTCTAGGGTCTAGTAAATGATGTCCAGGTGTCAGTAAATATGGAAGATCAAGTGGAAGACCAAAGAAGAAAAAGTGGCAAAGGATAGGACTGAAGCATCAGAGGATTCAAAATCTGAATCATCAAACATTTTTCTTGCTAATCATTGTAATCGGTTTCAAGACCGAAACCGTCATTTGTAATTATTGTAATCAATTTCAGAAACTGAAACATTTCATTTCATTCATTGTAATCGGTTTCAAACCGAAGGAAATCAAAATTGTATAAATATTAGGAGTTCCAAATGTATTATGGGTTGGTAGAAGTGCAAGGGAACAAATTTTAGCTATTCAAAACTTGAATGCAATTTTCTGAAGATGAATTGAATACACATGCAAAAGTCTTGAAGTTTCCATGAAAAAATTCTAATGGTGGTGATTTGAGTTTTGTCTCCTCTCTTTGTATGTATTTCTTGTATTTCTGATTTCATTTTCACTGTCTTCTATTTAAATTGGATAGTCAAAGGCCCAAAATTCATCTTGTGATGCTCTCGGATAAATCAATTTAAACTATGTTAAGTTCTTCCTAACTAATTCATAATTCATTTATTTAATGCTCTGATGCAGTTATATGTTTTCTTTTCTTCCTACACTCTGCAAATTTACAATTTATAACTCAGATTTATAGTCTCATTTAGCCTTTATCCTCTGGAGAGTTCTAGTGACTAGTCAATGCTTCCATTCATTTAAAAAGTTTGACTCCATATCCCTAAGTGTCCCTCCCCTTACTTTCCAGCAAAATTATAAAAACAACCCCCCCCAAAAAAACAAAACCAAGTGACAGGAGAGATCCCTCTTTGAGCTGGTTAGACTAATACCCAGCTCTAAATTTTGATTTTAGGTTATCTCTATCATTTGTTTTATCATTTGAACAAATTTACAGAGTGCTAACACTAGGAGCATTCTGATGGCCTCAAGTCTTGCTACTGGAGCAAAGGTCTCTTAAAAATCAATACCTTCCACGTGGGAATATCCTTTGCAAACTAATATTTCTTTGTTGTTTATAATCTCCCCATTTTCATTTAGTTTGTTCTTGAAGATCCACTTGGTTCCCACCACATTCTTGTCCTTGGGTCTTGGAACTAGTTCCCAAGTCTGGTTCTTCTCTATTTGGTCTAATCCTTCATTCATTGCTTTTATCCAATATTCACTTTTGTTGGATTCTTTAAATGACTTAGGTTCTATCAGGGATAACATTGCTTGTTTTGAGTCAAATATGAGTCTCCTTCTTGTTTCCACTCCTGCATTTTTATCTCCAATAATATGACTTTTAGGATGATTATTTTGAACTCTTTTTGATGGAGCTTTAGGAAAGGGCGTTTATTCATTGTCTTGTTCATTAGTATATGGTTCATTTTCCTATGTTTCATTATCATCATCTTCTTTTCTAAGATTCTACATCATCATCATCTTGCTGAGACTGTTTATCAAATTTTGATATGTCTCGGGATATGCTTTTCTTTAGTTTTAGATCATCTATCTTTACATTGACACTTTTCACTATCTTTAGTAGTCTAAGATTATAACATCTGTATGCTTTATTATTAGGTGAATACCCTAAAAATTTCTCTTCATTAGATCTTGGATCAAACTTTCCTAAATTATCTTCATCATTCTTAATGTAACATTTACTTCCAAAAATTCTAAAGTGTTTTACAGATGTTGGCCTGCCAAACCATAGTTCATAAGCAGTTTTGTAATGGTTGGGTCTTAACTGAGCTTGATTAAGTATGTGCACTGATATGTAGATTGCATCTCTCTAGAATTTTTCTGGAAGATTGGCTTCATTTAGCATGGTTCTTGCAGCTTCTTGAACTGCTCTGTTTTTTCTTTCTAATACTCCATTCTGTTGAGGAGTCCTGGGAGATGAAAAATTTCTTTTGATACCATGCTTTTCACAGAATTGAATGAATTATTTAGTGGTGAATTATCCTCCATTGTTTGATCTCAAACATTTAATTTTGAGATCTGTTTCATTCTCTACAAGTTCTTTGTATATTTTAAACTTCTCAAAGGCTTATGATTTTTCTTTTAGAAAGTATACCTAGGTCAATCTAGTGTAATCATCAACAATCAACATAAAATATTGTTCACCATAAGTAATTTTAGTTCTGGTAGGCCCACATAGATACGTGTGAATAATTTCTAAAGGTTTTGTTGTGGAATGATCTTTTGTTTTGAACCTAACTCTTGTTTGTTTCCCTATTTGACAATGTTTACAAATATAATTTGAAGGCTTAATAACTTTTGGTAGATCCCTTACTGCTTCCTTCTCGTTGGATTTGAACAAATTTTCAAAGCTTAAATGTCCCAAAATTCTATTCCATAGCTAAATTTCATCTACTTGGCTTAAATAACATCTTTCTCCTTCATCTATATTAAGGATATACACATTGCTAGATGTTTTTGGTGCAACTGCTACTAGCTTTCCAGTGTCCTTTTTCCCAATCTCACATTTCTGAGAATCAAAGTTGAGTATGTGACCTTGATCACATGTATGAATTAGACTTAGGATATTAGGTTTGATATTTTCTACTAGAAGTACATCTTCTTCTTTGGTTTTGTTATTTCCTAAACTGGTAGTGCCTTTTCCCAGTATTTTGGCTGACATATTATCTCCAAAGGTTACTTTTCCTTTTCCTTTCTTGTTTAACTTGAAAAATTTTCTTTGATCTCCGGTCATGTGTTTAGAACATCCACTATCTATATACCACTGAAATCCTTGGTTTCTCACATATAGGGCTACATTGTATTCAATTTTCTTTTTCTTCCATACTTTTTGATTATTGAGAATATTTATCTTTTTGTCATATTTTGAAAATCTACATTCACTATCTTTATGACCATAGTTGTTGCAATTGTAACATTAAACATTGTAGTCTTGTAAGGGAGATAAGGAGTTATAATTTATTCTTTCTGCATTATCCTTATTATATTCATATCTTTGTACATTTCTTGTATTGTACTTTCTATAATCTTTACAGTGTATCACTTTATATCCAAAATTTTTGTAGGAATAACAATAACCAAGGAAGACATATTGATTTATGTTAGAGGGATTCCTTCTGATGATTCTATTATTCTCATCACCTTTTTATTTAGTATGAAGTGCAAATTTCTGTTTATTTGGGATAGTTTTCAATGGTTTTGTTCTTGTCTTGTTTTCTATTCTTCTTATGGGGTTCTTAAGAACATATGCATTGCTGATTTTGCCATTTTCTTGTTCTGTAGAGGGATCATATCCTAGTCCTGTATTATCATTTGATGATCTCTGACTGCTAATAATGTTATTCATAATTTTTGAGTTGTTTTTAAACTTAGACTGGATATCTTCTTTTTCTAGTTTCCCTTTTAGTTGAACTATTTCATCCTCCAATATCTTACATATTTTTTGTTTTTCATTGAGTTCTTTATTCAATATTTTTTCTTTTCTTTTGGTTTCCTGGAGTTGAGTTTTTAAATTAATAATGAATCTTTCTGACTCACTAATGGTTTTGGAAACTTCCTTTTCTCTTGATTTAATAGCTTCTTCAATCTCTAGAAGTCATTCCCTTAGTAACTTGTTTTTCTTTTTAGATTTTCTTAGTTATTCAATTGCACGAATGAATTATTCATCAAGGTTCACTTCTTTTTCATCTTCCAAATGATTATCATCTTGATTTTTTATTCCCATAAATAAAAGCTCTTTCTCCTCTTCTTCACTTTCTTCAGATGAGCTACTGTCTTCTTGGGTAAAAAACACTTTCTTCTTCTTGTATAACTTATTTTTATCTTTAGTTTTTATTTTATTTTGATGTTTGAAGGTTCTTTCATCATCACTTTCCTCCTGCTTAGGATAGGGACATTTATTAGAAAAGTGTCCAATTTTTCCACAGTTGAAACATATTAGAGGAATATTTCCTTTATATTTCCCTGTCCCTTTCTTGAGTTTTTTCATGAAGTTGGAAATTTATTCATCAGGTATATCTCATAACTTGTCATTGGAATTTTTCTCCTACCTCATATTTATTTTAGATGATTTAAAGGTTGTTTCTCCTTTTTATGGTTTTTCTCTCCCTGTTCTCATCTCATATGTTGTAAAAATTCCATGAAGCTAATCTACTATGATTTTTTCAAGTTCTGGACTATCTTCAATTATGGAGATCTTGGCATCATATATGATAGGTAATGACCTTAAGATATTTTGTCCAATAGGTTTATCAATAAGTTCTTCTCCTGCTGCTATGATTGAATTAACTACCTCATCTGCCCTATGAAAGAATTCAACAATGTTATCTTCTTCTTTCATTTTCAAATTTTCAAGCTGAGCTTTATAGGTTTGTAGTTTGGCTTCCTTGAATTTGTTATTACCTTCATATACGACCTCCAATTTGTCCCATATTTCCTTAGCTGACTTACAATGTATTACCTTCACACATATATAATTTGTCAATCCTCCTAGAATGACATTAACAACTCTTGAGTTTTCATTGCAAATATTCTTTCCTGCATTATCTATGGGTGGAGTAGCTGGTGCAGTGTAACCATCTACAATAGATTTCTAGACATCAAAACCAAGAGCCAACAAGTAGCTTTTCATTCTTATTTTCTAGAGAGCATAACCACCTCCATTAAACAATGGTGCTTTGTTAGAAGACATTCCCTCTTGCTAATCCATTTTAAGATCTACCTTCGATTTATTATATTGTGTTGAAGGCACTTGCTTTGATACCAATTGTTGGAAATACTCAGAGGGGGGGGTGAATCAATATTACCTCTTTTTACACAATTAGTAATTACTTTATTATTTTATTAATCAACACAAAGATAAAAAATGCACTTGTATATAAAATTAGTTATATAAATATAATTAACATGAATTACAAGTTTTTATAAAGAATAATCTGAGATAGTGAAGGACACCAATCCTTTTTAGAGCACCAAATCTAGGAGACACAAATCCCGTTCTTCAAAGCACCAACCCTAGGAAGCATCAACTCCCTTGTATTTAGGGCACCAACCCTAGGAAGAACCAACTCCCTTTTATCCACACTTTACTTAGTAAACGATGTGAATAATTCCTTGCTCCACCCTTCCACCCTCACTGCATAAGTATCATCAATTCTTCTTCTTTGGACTCTGCTTCTACTTTTGGTCTTTTATCTGGATTACATAGACACTTCTTCTTCACCATTCTTTCTTTATTATATAGTCTTCCTACTGGTGTGAGTGTTGAATCATTGTGTTCTTTTGTTTGGACCATTGCACCTCTTCATTTAAATTAAGAGTAATAACACTTGTCGTTTAATTTAGAATTAATATCTCCCTCTATTTTTATTCATGCATTAATGTGAAATATTTTCAATTTAGTAAGATGGATTTTTCATAAATCGATCACAGGTATGGATCGATTTCTTTTAATTTGATCCTATGCCTTTTATTTTATTCTTAAGATTTTGTTCCATCCCTAGTTCTCCAACATATTATATTTGAGCTTTTTGATTAGCTTTCCAATGCATTGGATGTATTTGATCACTTAATATCAATCAAGATATAATCTAGATCCTATCTAGTTCAAAGTTTCTTCCTGACAGAGGAAAAATTCTTCCTCTGTATGTTAAATTCACACAGATGCACTTTCAGGACCTCTATTCCATATGATCATAGGTGGTGTTTAAGCGCTAATCCAAGCAAGTGCTTAATTACTTATCAAGATTGATGGCCATGTTATATTTCCACGTTTGAGATGGAAGATTCTCGTTTGTTTTGGGACTTCAACGTTTCGAGACTCATGCCATTGCAATATTCCAACTCTTCCAGAGAAAATTATACTGAAGGGTGTATCAACACTCCCTTCTTGATAACCTTCATATGTCCAAGAGCCGGGACCCTAGAATTAGGAACAAATGAGCTCCCTCTCTCCGAGTATTCGGATATTCGTGACTTCGACCTTCGATGCTTCGGGTATTTTTTCTGGTAGGAGAAGTTGGATATACCCAAGGATGTACTCCCACAATGACGTTGCTTGATGATGTCACTATTGACTTGGCACTAGCTAAGTGGCTGCCACATGTCACCTTGATTTGTGAGTTTTACATTCCTTATGTGCCAAATCGACCCTTACACTTGTCACCATTTGATTGGGCCACGTGTCATATTCATCTTTTGCCACATGTATTACTTCGTGACTTCGGTACTTTGTCACTTCAAAAGTTTTGGAACTTTTGTATTATCCTTTGATTATTTACGGAGTGCCGAACAGATCTACCACCATATATGTTTGCTTTAACCCTTTGTTGGTCTTTGTCATTTCTATTTATGATTCTTTATGGGTTATTATGATCCTACCTTACTATCATATATTGACCCTGGTTCATATTTGATAAGCTCCCAACAAAATCCCTCTAAAATTATTGACACCTATGGTAGACCAGAAGGAAATACAACACACAGAGTGTATTGTGCAATATCACCCAAGATAGCTCTATGGGTGGTTGCAATACTCAGGTGTTTGCAACCTATGAATGAGTGGAGATCTGCGGTTCTATCTCGTAATATTTATTGATCTAGTCTAACATATGATTATAGCAGTCACTCTACTCATGCATGTGAAATACCAGATCTAAATAGTCAATTCATTCATCTAAAATTTACCATTTAACAAAAATAAAGATGCATGCATTCATTCACACAACACAGATGTTACCGTGGTTCACCCCCTCCTGGGCTACGTCCACAAAGATCTAGCTCTCAAGCTCTTTATTATGGGTCAATAATATGTCATGCCAGGTGTGTTTACAACCTTACATCCTACTCTCTCAATAGGCTCCTCGATCCTTGTGAGGATAACTAGATCACACCATGATCCTCAACCTATGATCTAACCCTCGGGATCGAGTCACTCACTGCTTTCTAGCTCACCAACTTATTGACTAGTACAACTCTTACAATTCTCTGCCATTTTTGTCCTCTCCTTTCTCTAGTCGGTCCCTCTCTTCCTCTAAGTATTGCCTATTTATATTCTTGGCTCATCAACCATTACAATAATTTACAAAAACTTTAACCCTAGCGTCGTTAGGTATTCCTTGCATGTGCGCCTCACCTGCTTCCCTTCCATGTTCTGCTCTTCCTTCCAACTGTCCTTTTCTCCTTTTATGCTTCTCTTCCCAAAAACAACATTTTCTCCTGATTAGGTCTGCATCCAACAGGCCCCCAACACTAACTTGTGGCTCGTCCCGAGCCACCTAAACTTTGTGTGCTTCTTCAACAGCTTCTGTGAGAGTCTAGAACTTCTCTGTGAGTTCCTTTGCTTGTGTTTTAGCATGCGTGGTATTTTCTCTGAGTGCATCCAAAAATTGCGCTATAATCTCCTCGCTAATCATATAGAGAGACTCTGTCTAAGTTTGTGCCATGTTCTTCTTTTCCTCCTCTGCCTGCACAATGACCTTCATTGCTAGCTCTTGAAGGGGTTCCATTTAAACCTGTCGTTCCTTCTTCAGTGTCTGCTCGGCTATGAGTTTTTCTTGCCGCTTCTTCATATCTTGTACTCCTTTGAGGCACTCAATGATATGCATCATATTCTTCCTCTGCTTGAGGTCCTGGATAGTTGCGCTTATATTTTCCTCTTCCTGGTCCCAATACTGGACCTATTGATTCTCCTCCAACTTTGTCCATAGTTGTGCTGCTTTGTCAAACAAGTCAGCAACTGTGCTAATTTTCCATTCCATTTCCTCCATCTTCTCTGCTACTTGATGCAGAAGCATCTCTCCACGTCAGCCAGCCAGCTAACTAGCCACGTCAGCGAATTCAAGTCGCGTGATGAAGAGAGGCCCAGTCCTCATTTTGATTTGAATTGAATGTAAATTTAATGTTTAAGCTGTTGAGCTGTGATGTCGTGCCTTTGTGCAAGCTGTAGATAAGAAGGCCTTAAATGTTTGTAAGGATGAGATCTAGATCCGATGCTAGACTAGACAACCCATTCAATGTAATTGAATAGGGTAGGTAGATTGGAGGGAAGAGATCGAAGAGCCTCCTCATGTAAATATCTTTGAGAGGGAATTGTATCTCAGGATGGTGGTAGAGAATCTGTGAGTAGAGAGCAGAAGAGAGAAGAGCTGAGACCTTGTTATAGGACGTGCTCAGGAACACCTTGTACAAACAGGCATTTTCCATTTTAATATAAACAGAAGCAGTTTTTCCTGCATGTATTCTATGTTGAATGAATGTCTGTGAGTGTTCTTATATGCTGTAGATGTATGATGTAGGTTTACATTTGCAGGAGTATGTTTGATTTCAGGTGAAGGTCTTTGAGGTTTCATGCCATGAGGGCATGACGGAGTACTGCAGTCTCTGAATACCAGTGCACTGAGGCACTTCTAAACTCTATGGATTCAGACAAAGATGTCATGTGGCACAAGAACTGGAATCAACAACTCAGAAGAAAGACCTCAAGGTTACTGAATACCTTGGAGGCTAGGCTGTGGGAGAAGAACATAGTTGCAGACAAAATCACTGAGGAATTCTGTAGAGATCTGCCAAGTGGGCATTGAGCATATGCACAGTGGTGCATTGAGAAGAACTCTGCTGTGAGTTCTTAAGGAGAACCAGAATCACTAAGGATTCTGAAGAGCTCTGCCAAGTGGGCATTGAGTAGGTGCAAGGAGTGCATAGAGGACAGAACTGCTGGACGTTCTGTGAAAAGATACTCTTCCATGTGGGTAGTGAGACATTTCATAGATAGGAACAGGGAGAAGAGAACTCTTTGAGTTCTGTAATTGAAGGAAGAATCCACTGAGGGATCTTCACAGGGTTGGTGAACACCCTGCAGACTCAGCAAGAGGTTGCTTGAGTAGAAGGATAGACAGGAGGGCATCCAATTTCTCCATCTGTGGGAGAAGAAAGAAGGATAAAATCCCTTAGGGGTCTGAGAATTTGAGAAGCTCAGGAGGGACAACACTGTGTGCATGTGAATACCTTGCAGAGGCACATGAGTTGAAGAATCCTTCAAGGATTTGAAAGGAACAAGCTTAGGAGGAATAACGTCGTTGAAGAGCGCGGGTGGGGACTCAGATAGTGGAGCTCACAGAGGAGACATGACAAAGGTTGAGGCCTTTGGGAAATTTTGAAATCCTTCCAAGGTTGGGAAGAAAGTGCGCAAGATCAGGAGGGAGCACCGTATCCATCAGATCGGCTGGAGAAGGAGATATGGACTGTTGATTTCACATCCTGAGAGCGCACAGGAGAAGAGGTGATCTGAACCATCGGATCTTGGTCCAATTGCCCGTCAGCCATCGGATCTGACAGGAGCTGCACAAGGTTTACCTTCATGAACAGGAGGTTGAAAATCCCGACAAGAGGCATGGCCATCGGGATATCGACATTCGTGAAATCGGGGGTCACGATGACATGAGATCGAGAATTTTCATAGTGAAAATCCCAGAATCAATCTGAGCCGTCCATCATAGGAGGACACATGGTAGAAACCAAGTGACCCATCGGTATATTGGCTACCGGGGTTTTGAGTTGACAGAGAATTTCTATCATCGAGGTATCAAAAACTCTGAAATTGCGAGATTGAATTAGGGTCGTCCATCAGTCGGGATGCATGGCGAAGATTCGGGTTATCGGGGAAAGTCCCGATAGAAAAGTCAAATCGGCACATCGGGGTTTGACGTTTCACAAATCCTGAGGACAAGACTTCCGGAGCATAAGAAGTCGTGAAATCGTGAGAGGCAATCAGGACCGTCCATCTACTGGGGCACGTGGCAGTGATCGAAGCCTTCGTAGAAAGCTGAGGTGAAAGTCTCGACGAGAGCAGCTAATCGACATATCGGCAATCAGGATATCAAAATTCCTGTGGACAGGAGATCAGGTAAGTTCATAGTGAAAACCATGATACAAGCCTAAGCCGTCCATCTATTGGGGGACACGTGGTGAGATCAGGAGATTCCATCGGCATATCGGGGATTCCATGGACAAGAAGTCCATACATTTTGGAATTTCGAAGTCCGAGACCCTGAAAGGAGGGAAGTGCCATTTGTGGGTCCAGCTGTCAGCATAGCAGAGGATCGATGCTCGGGATATCAGAGTTCTCAAGGTCGAGAAGTTGAGCGATTGGTAGCGAAAGTCCTGATATAGCGAGATTTGATCTGAGCCGTCCGGTTGTTGGAGGATGCATGTCATGTGATCATCCATTTCAAATATCCGGGCACCAAAATCACGCAGAGATGAAAGTTCTGTTGTGGGACCTAGCTGATGTCACATCGGTAAATCGAGAATCGGGAAGTCGGGGATTCCATGGATAAGAGGTTTGATACATTTCAACCTTCAAAACCCCGAATCCCGATAAGAAGTATGACTGTGGTCATATAAAGGGAGGTCATGTGGACCAAAAGTCTAGCCTGGAGGGCTAACAAAAGTTGGAACACATCAGGATTTCGAAGCCCAAACCCCCGAAAGAGATAAGGCTGCGGTCTTATAAGAGCTGGTCACATGGACTAGGGCATATCCCGACAGGGCTAAGGTAAAAAGGGGCACATAAGCAAATCGGAGATCGGGAGTTCAAGAGAACAAGGAACTCTTGACATCGGGAATTAGAAAATCCCGAAACCCGAAAGTATATGCATTTTCCTGTTGTGAAAAGAGCAATGGTCATATGCAAAGGCCGTGATAGGGAAAGAAGGACCTGTGGATCGGTTTTTGACAGAGATTCCACTATGGAATCGAAAGAGCCACTCCGAATCAAGGGGGAATTTGAACGATCCTTAAGACCGGGAGGTCATCGCAGAGGCCTTTTGCCAAGGCAAGAGGTGGTGGGCTGCGTCAGTTCCTTGTTCTCTCGAAATCCCGATATCCGATTTGCCAATGTGCCCCTTTTTACCTTAGCCATGTCGGGCTATGCCCTAGTCCATGTGACCAGCTCTTATAAGACTGCAGCCTTATCTCTTTCGGGGGTTTGGGCTTCGAAATTCCGATGTGTTCCAACTTCCGCTAGCCCTCCAGGCTAGAATTTTGGTCCACACAACCTCCCTTTATATGACCGCAGTCATACTTCTTATTGGGATTCAGGGTTTCGAAGGTTGAAATGTATCAAACCTCTTATCTATGGAATCCCCGATTTCTCGATTCTCGATTTCCCGATGTGATGTCAGCTAGGTCCCACAATGGAACTTTTGTCTCTGAGTGATTTCGGTGCCCGGATCTCTGAAATGGATGATCACGTGACACGCGTCCTCCAACAACCGGATGGCTCAGATCAAATCTCACTATATCGAGACTTTCACTACCAATTTCTTGACTTCTCGACCTCGAGAACTCCGATATCCTGAGCACCAATCCTCTGCTATGCTGACAGCTGGCCCCACAAATGGCACTTCCCTCCTTTCGGGGTCTCGGACTTTGAAGTTTTGAAATGTATGGACTTCTTGTCCATAGAATCCCCGATATGTCGATGGACTCTCATGATCTCACCACGTGTCCCCCAATAGATGGATGGCTCAGGCTTGTATCGGGATTTTCACTGTGAACTTACCCAATCTCTTGTCCACAGGAATTCTGATATCCCGATTAGCTACTCTCGTCGTGACTTTCACCTTGGATTTCTACGAAGGCTTCGATCACTACCACGCGCCCCAATAGATGGATGGTCCTGATCGCCTCTCGCAATTTCGTGACTTCTGATGCTCCGAAAGTCTTGTCCTTAGGATTCGTGAAACGCCGAACCCCGATGCGTCGATTTGACTTTTCTATCAGGACTTTCCCTGATAGCCCGGATCTCCACCACACGTCCTGACTGATGGACAACCCTGATTTGATCTCGTGATTTCAGAGTTTTTGTGATCAGGGGATCAAATTTTGCTCAATTTTGAAAGTGCTTGGAATGCGACGAAAGCAATGTCATTGCGTCCGTCTCATCTTCCTGATTCCGGCGGTATATTTACTTTCGCAAACGGAGTCCGTATGGAGGAGATATTGCGATCTGTCCGCCAAGCCAAACAGGCAAAAATTTGGGATGTTGACTGTACCTGTCTGTACAGTCCATACGGCCACGTGGTAGGGCCGTACTATCATGATGATGTGGCAGTTTGATGACATGGAAGTTTGATGACATGGCGCATATCGGTTGGTTGTTCATTGGCGAATACGGTGTTGACACGTGTCTTGTTGGCAGCAAATGATATGAGGGCACGTGGCCCAATGCTTGGGTGCCACATATCCCTCATTGGTTGGCTTATAATGTCTATGCAAAATTAATGGAGGCCACGGGGTTCGACCCCCGGACCTCCCCACAACATATAACTTTGCAAATTCCGTTAACCATGATGCCGACCCATATTCCTTGTTTCATATTCCAATGCATTTGTATTTGAATTAATGTATTGTGTTAATTGGAAAGGAGGGCGGGTCGGGGCATAGCCTTGACCCGTGAACACATTGTTTAACATATGACCCATATGTTATGACCATTGGCGCGCGTGTGTATTACATTTGTAATACAATACATTGCATATTATATAATGTGTTAATACAATTCGCGCGGGGTTTTGTAACATTATAACCTATGGTTATATTATATGCCATTTACCATATTACCATGTGTATATGCGTGGTTGTACTTTGCGCGGGAGTTACAATTGGTTGCACGGTTTTTAAACGGTTCAACCACTTTTTCGCCGAGCCCGAGGTCCTATGGGCCATATGACCGAGTGTTGAGACGGTTGGGGGCTGGAGGCACCCTAACCGTCCTACGGTTTGCACCGTTGGCATGGTTGCGCCCGGTGCCAAGTTTTTACGCTTAAATGAGCGTGTGTGCCAGGTTTGGAGAACAGGGGTGCGAATTGTAGAACCAGAGACAACAAAGTTGAAGAGGGAGACTTCAAGGAGGCTAATTTCTTCATTTTTCGACCGATTGAGGTACCGAAAGAGCCCAAACAGGGGTTTTGGGATGTTGCAGAGCCATTGGAGCAGTCGGTTTGTCATTTTGAACATTGTAAGGCATGTTTTTGAGAACTTTTAGCAATTTAATAATAATGATCCATTGGAAGCTGGACCAGGAGATGTAGCCCAGAGTGGGGTGAACTCCTTTATCAAGTTGCTGTGTTTATGTCTGATGTTCAATGTTTTTATGCTGCTGTCTATGTGTATCTTTACATAAGTAATCCTTTATTATGTGTTGCAAATTGATCCGGTTGCTTTAAAACACATAACATTTCACTTGCAATAATTATTCAAGTTTCAAGTCTTCTTCAATTTTAGATCAAGTTGGTATCAGAGCACTGGTTTTGAAGACTTGATTGTTTGCAAGTTTTGTTTCTGATGCTCACAAGGTTGAAACTCACATGAGGATAAGGTCAACTTGTGGAGCCAAGTTCTTATCCGACAAGGAGGAAGCAGTTTCATTCACCGCAAGTTGTAGTGAGACATTCACCAAGCATGGCACATGCAGAAGATCATGAACATGTTTCGAATGAAGAAGAAGATCTCAGGAAGACGCTCATACAGTTGAGAGATATGATGAAAGTCATAATGGAACGAATCGTAATGTCACAGGGTGAAGGCTCTAACCCTTCAATGCATAAGGGAGGCGGTGGTGACAAGACTCCAGGCAGAGATGGAGGGAATGGTGCTTCTCCACCACCCTCTCCTCCTCCATCATCATCATCATCATCTTCTTCTTCTTCAAGTTCGAAACATCTTCCCAATGGGCATGGTAAAACTCCTTCGCAAATTCCTTCATTAAAGCTTGATATAAAATTTGAGTTGCCACTTTATAATGGAGAAGTTAACGCTGAAAAGTTAGATAACTGGATACGCCAAATTGAAGTCTATTCTAGAATAAAAAAGATTCAATATGATGAAACTAAAATTCAGTTAGCTTCATTAAGATTAGATGGCTTAGCACTTGTTTGGTGGGAATCTAAGACACAGGAAGAAATGAAAAAGAATGGAAAAATTTTGCTTTCTTGGAATGATTTCATAATAGCAATTAAAAAACAATTTTATCCATTAGCTTATAAACAAAAGGAAACCATGGAATGGAAGAATTTTAGACAAGCAAAAGGACAGAATGTACAAAGTTTCACTCAGGAGTTTAGGAGACGAGCTTTGGTTTTGGGAGTTGATTTGTCTTCACAGGGAAACATTGCTCAAATATATTGGTGCTTTGCATAGYTATTTGAGGCATACTATACTAATTTTTAATCCCACGAATTTAGATGAAGTATGTGTACAGGCTACTCATTTGGAAGCCAGGGGAAAGAATGATTCTCATGTAGGTTTCAAGAAGACATACAACCAGGGAGATAAAGGGAAGAAGAAATTCAAAGGCAATGGCAGGAAGAATGCTGCTGTGAAGAAGGAAGGTGAAAAGTTCACATGTAAACACTGTTCAAAGGATGGCCATGATGAAGACCACTTTTGGAAGCTTCATCCTGAGTGCAGACCCAAGAAGTTTGGCAACAATGGCAAAGGGAAATCGAAGACGGTTGCAACTGTTGTACAATATTTGGGTTCAGATTTTGGTGATGAGACGAAGATCGCAGCGATGGGTTACCAAGGTAATAATTCTGTTGCAAGTACTAGCTCTTCAAGTAATGCAAATGTCAATGTAACTCAATAGGAGAAAACAAGAATTGAACTTTTTCATATAAGGGTTATTTCAAAACATACAAAGATTGATACATTGTTTGATTCGGGGTCACAAGCAAATCTTATTTCAG